>JAACNH010000502.1:0-193099 GCA_019447015.1 Hymenochirus boettgeri | reverse complement strand
TACTGACCCTTCTCTCAGTGATAGAGACAGATTCCCATATTTCTATTCGACAGTACAAAGTGATAAATCCAATCTTTATTATATTATACGGATCAGTTATGGAGCTACTGACCCATCTCTCAGTGATAGAGACACATTCCCATATTTGTATCACACAGTACAAAGTGATAAATCCAATCTTTATTATATTATACAGATCAGCTATGGAGCTACTGACCCTTCTCTCAGTGATAGAGACACATTCCAATATTTCTATCACACAGTACAAAGTGATAAATCCAATCTTTATTATATTATACAGATCAGCTATGGAGCTACTGACCTTCTCTCAGTGATAGAGGCACATTCCCATATTTCTATCACACAGTACAATGTGATAAATCCAATCTTTATTATATTATACAGATCAGTTATGGAGCTACTGACCCTTCTCTCAGTGATAGAGACACATTCCCATATTTCTATCAGACAGTACAAAGTGATAAATCCAATATTTATTATATTATACAGATCAGCATGGAGCTTACTGACCCTTTCTCAGTGATAGGGACACATTCCCTTTCTATCAGACAGTACAAAGTGATAAATCCAATCTTTATTATATTGTACAGATCAGCTATGGAGCTACTGACCCTTCTCTCATTGATAGAGACGTGTGCACCACACCGCCAGGTTAGGTAGGACCCATCTGCCACCCCGCACACAGGATGTGAGGTGCCCGGGTGGTCGAACCAGTAACAAGTAGGTAGGCCCCAGTACACAAGTAGGCAGGCCCCAGTACACAAGTAGGTAGGCCCCAGACCCCAAGTAAGTAGGTAGGCCCCAGTAACAAGTAGGTAGGTAGTCCCCAGTACACATGTAGGTAGGCCTAGCACACAAAAGGTAGGCAGGCCCCATAACAAAAGTAGGTATATGGGACCCAGCCCCCAGAACACAGAAGATAGGAAGGCCCCAGTACACAAGGTAGGTAGGAAGGAAGGTAGGTGGTAGCCCTCTCTCCCTCCTCCACCCTTCCCCCCTCCATCAAAATAAAACAATTCACTCACCTCCTTATATGTCCCCGTGCTGTGGTGCTTGAAGAAAAACAACAGGCCGATCCTCATGCACCGACACCTGCTGCACCTCTACTACTATTAGGCTCCAGGTGGTCCTGCCCCACTATGCACTTAAGACAATACTCCCTGGCATCTGCGTTACAGAGCATCTGTGGGACCAATCAGGTGATTGGAGTCCCCCAAGGTCGCCGCGCGATGAGGTGAGGTGTGTAAGAGGAAGGGATAGGCAGCTACATTTCTTAGCGCATAAGGTACCTTCAGCTGACAGAGGCTCTGGTACGCAACCCACACTGACGTATCTTACCCACAGAGGGGTGTACCAGAGCCTGATGGGACCAATCAGACATGCGAGACGGAGGACCACTGAAGCTCCTTCCTGTGCCAGCAGTGCCAGGAGATAAAACGCTGCGCAGCACACAAGTAAAAGGGAAAAAACCCACTGACAGGTGCCGCCTTTCTAGTCTGCAGGAGCTCGTGCCATGAGCAATTTATTCTATTGCTTCATGGCAGGAGTGGCACTGGTGTAGGTAGGGGTAATTAAAGAATCAGATTTTGGAGTCTGATGTGTGCCATGCTATATATTGAGCCATATGGCTGCTTAATTGTAATAAAGAATGAAGGGAGAGATGCTCCCCTAGAATGCATGGGCGTGGGACAAGGCCATTATATTTGGTTTCTTATGATTTCATACAAATTTGTATACAGCCATCTCTATGGATTTGAGGTTGACTCCTGGATGTGATACAGAATGATACACATCTAACATATAGAATTCACAATAGGGAATACTAACAATGGAGCTGTTAAAGGAAGACCATTGCTCATTGAGTGCTAATGTGGATCCCCAAGTATTGGAAACAAGGGTGTTCCAAACACGATGGGAAGTTCATTTTATAGTATGTGTTTGGAAAGACAATAGGAAGGCACATAGATAGTCGTGATTTATTTAAATTCCATAGACTATACTAAATTCCTTAATTTCCTGAAACACATAGGGAAGATATATTTGGGGAGTCTTAAGGGGAATAGTGTATGGTTAGCAAAGAAAGCTTTGTTACAGTCTTATTTCCTATCTGTAGGCCTAATATATGTCGATGAGCTTGAATTTTAGCAAATAAGGTTTTGATTCACAGGCAAAAAGAAAGCGGAGAAAGAAGGATGTCCCTGCCTTGTTCTGTAAAGTATAGGAAATAAGTAATATCCCATATTGTAATAGTAGCTGATGGAATATACATACTGTAGACCACTTGTCAGGGCACTTCTGGGTTTTTGAGTCAAACTTTATTAAAAAAAAGCACTTCCAAACATCTATTAGATGTAAGGTGGGCATGGTTCTGGTTGTGCTGTGACTATACACTTGGTAAATTCAAACTTTACCAGGGGGGTACAATCTGAATGGAGATTACAGTTCAGTACCTTACACAGGACTACCAGGCAAGTTCTATATGTGAACGGGTCTCTTTGATCCATTCACGAATACTATAGTAGTGTTCAGTTTAACACCGGTTTACTATAGTAGAAAATGAACTTGCAATCAGTGCTGTTTGGTAAGTTCACTTCCTTCACTAGACACCAGGGATGTTTGGGGGAATACAGGGGAGGTCCCTGGCATCAGAGTAATATTAGAGTTATATTACCAGTGATCCTACATCAGTTTCGGGTGAAACCGATGGGGGAGTCGAGGGGGCACTTGAATGGTGCCCTCCAAGCGCTCCCAAACACATGCAATAATATATATTAAAGGGCAGGTTTTTTTCCTCTGTTGCCTTTCCTTTACCATGAGTCAAATGTCTTACTCTGCCTCATTAGAGAAGTGGCCCTTGCCATTGGTCTCCATGGATTAGTCATGATAGAATAGATGTATTTTACTGGCCAGAGAAACATTCACCAGAACTAGAATGATAATTAACAGCTCCCCATGCTGAAATATATTAAAATAGCATTACTTTTAAGAGTTGGTTAAGAGTTGCTGAAATTCATGTCTACACACTTGCAACTCTGTTTGGTTGCTGGAACAGGGGTGCACGCTTGAAACTTGTCTGCCTGTGAGAACAGGGGTATGCACCCTTGGGAAGCTGTTTTGGCTCCAAAATAGATGTCTACATCATGGAATACTGTTTTGGCTGAATGTGGGTCGTGAATAGATAAACAGGGTTTTCTGCACTCAAATGTCACTCGGTATTGGTAAAAGGCTTATTTCCTATGTGCTGCTGATCCACCATGGCCTTGGGATGCTGTTCTGGCTGTGGTTGCCCTCTTTGGACTGTGATTTGGCTGCCGGAATGGAGGGCTGCACCTTGAGGATGCTGTCCTGGCTGCTGGAACAGGGGTCTGCACAGGGTCTGCACACTTGGGGGGTAATCTGGCTGCTGGAACAGGGGTCTGCACTTAGGGGAGTTAATCTGGCTGATGAACAGGGGTCTGTACGCTTGGGATGCTGTTCTGGCTGCTGGAACAGGGGTCTGCACACTTAGGGGGGTTAATCGGCTGCTGGAACAGGGGTCTGCACACTTAGGGGGGTTAATCTGGCTGGATGAACAGGGGTCTGAAACATTTGTACTCTGTTGGGTGCCGAATGGAGGTCTGCATCCTTGGTATAGTTCTGTCTGCTGAAACTCAGGTTTGCACATCTTTGGACTCTTTTGTTCTGGCTGCCAGAAAAGAGAATCTGCACCCATGGGATGCTAATTTGGCTGCTGAAATGAGGTCTGCAACCTGTTTGGCTGCTGGAACAGGGGAATGCACCCTTGGGGTTGAACCCTTGTAACTTTTGTTCCGGCACCCATTAGATGCTATTTTGGCGGCCGGAATAGTGGTTTGGAACTTGGGACGCTGTTCTGTCTGCCAGAACAGGGTCTGCACCTTGGGACTGTTCTTGGCCTCCAAAATGGGGTCTGTACTTTGGGATGCAGTTCTGGCTGCCAGAACAGGGGTCCGCATCCCAGGAACTCTGTTCTGGCTGCTAGATTAGGGGTCTGAATCCTTGTGATTGTATTCTGGCTACCGGAACAGGGATCAGCACACTTGGAATGCTGTTCTCGCTGCTAGACCAGGGTCTGCTCCATTGGGATGCTTTTTCTAGCTGATGGAACAATGGTTTGCAGACTTTGGACTCTGTTCTGGCTGGTGGAACAGGAATCTAAACCCTTTGTCATCTGTTGTGGCTACTGGAATGGGGATTTGCATCCTTGGATTGCTATTTTGGTTTGCTGGATAGGGGTCTGAACACTTTGGCTGCCGTTCTTGTGCTGGTAGGTGGGGGGTATGCACCTCAGAAGTTCTGTTCTGGCTCTGGAACATAAACCTGCACCCTTGGGACTTCAGAATGGGTATCTGCATCCTTAAAAATGCTAATTTGTCTGCTGGAATGTGGGTCTGAAACCTTGCATTCAGAAGGTCCCTAACACCTGGCTGTCATGTGCTAATTGTGACTTTCCAGGGTACATAATTGCCAAAAGATTCTTCAAGTCCTTCTGAATTGAGAAAGCCAGTCGGATGACTAGCGAAACGTCTTCAAGAACTACATTTAAGTCCAGTTGATCTAATTGAATACAACAGATATACCATGACCTGGATGATGAATATTACAGATATACCATGACCTGGATGGATGAATATTACAGATATACCGTGACCTGGAGGATGAATATTACAGATATACCGTGACCTGGATGAATGAATATTATAGATATACCGTGACCTGGATGGATGAATATTACAGATATACCATGACCTGGATGGATGAATATTCAGATTACCATGACCGGATGTGAATATACAGATACCGTGGCCTGGATGGATGAATATACAGATATACATGACCTGGATGATGAATATTACAGATTTACCATGACCTGGATGGATGAATATCAGATGTTACCATGACCTGGAGGATGAATATTACAGATGATACCATGACCGGATGAATGAATATTACAGATATACCGTGACCTGGATGAATGAATATTACAGATATACCATGACTGGATGAATGAATATTACAGATATACCATGACCTGGATGAATGAATATTACAGATATACCATGACCTGGATGAATGAAATAACAGATACCTGACCTGGATGATATTTACAGATATTACCGTGACATGGATGGATGAATATTACAGATATACCGTGACCTGGATGGATGAATATTACGATATACCGTGACCTGGATGGATGAATATTACAGATATACCGTGACCTGGATGGATGAATATTACAGATATACCATGACCTGGATGAATGAATATTACAGATATACCGTGACTGGATGAATGAATATTACAGATATACCATGACCTGGATGGATGAATATTACAGATATACCGTGACCTGGATGGTGAATATTACAGATATACCTTGACCTGGATGGATGAATATTACAGATATACGTGGACCTGGATGGATGATAATATACAGATATACCGTGACCTGGATGGATGAAGATAAGATATACGTGACCTGGAGGATAATATTACAGATATACCGTGACCTGGATGGATGAAATTACAGATATACCATGACCTGGATGGATGAATATTACAGATATACCGTGACCTGGATGGATGATATTACAGATATTCCGTGACCTGGATGAAGAATTACAGATATACATGACCTGGATGATGAATATACATATACCATGACCTGGATGGATGAATATTATAGATATAACGTGACCTGGATGGATGAATATAAAGATATACCGTGACCGGATGGATGAATATACCGATATTACCGTGACCTGGATGGATGAATATTCACAGATATACCGTGACCTGGATGTGAATATTAAGATATACGTGACCTGGATGAATGAATATTACAGATATACCATGACCTGGATGAATGAATATTACAGATATACCGTGACCTGGATGGATGAATATTACAGATATACCATGTCCTGGATGGATGAATATTACAGATATACCATGACCTGGATGGATGAATATTACAGATATACCGTGACCTGGATGGATGAATATTACAGATATACCATGTCCTGGATGGATGAATATTACAGATTACCGTGACCTGGATGGATGATATAAGATTACCGTGACCTGGATGGATGAATAACAGTATACCGTGACCTGGATGGTGAATATTACAGATATACCATGACCTGGTGAATGAATATTACAGATATACGTGACCTGGATGAATGAATATTACAGATATACCATGACCTGGATGAATGAATATTAGATATACCGTGACCTGGATGAATGAATATTACAGATATACTATGACCTGAATGAATGACTATTAATATTACAGATATACCATGACCTGATGGATGATATTACAGATATACATGACCTGGATGGATGAATATTACAGTATACATGACCTGGATGGATGAATATTACAGATATACCATGACCTGGATGGAGAATATTACGATATAACATGACCTGGATGGATGAATATTAGATATACCATGACCTGATGGATGAATATTACAGATATACCGTGACCTGGATCGATGAGTATTACAGATATACCATAACCTGAATGAATGAGAACCTTCACAGGCAATTTCATTTGAATGCACACCAATAGGTTACATCTGAGCAAAGCTTTAATAAAGTCTGCAAACTTGGGACTCTGTTTGGCTGCGGAACAGGGGCCTGCACGCTTGGGAGGCTATTCTGGCTGCCAGATAGTGGATTGGCTACAGGGACTCTGTATGGTGCTGGAAGGGGATTTGCATCCTTGGATTGCTATTCAGTTGCTGGAACAGGGGTCCGCACCCTTGAATGCTGTTCTGGATGCCAGAATAGGTGTCTGAACACTTTGGGTACCTCTTTGGCTGCTGTTATGGTGGTATGCATCTTAGCAACTCTGTTTCTGGCCCTTCAAGCTTAGGACTCCGTAATGGGGATCTGCATCCTTGAAATGCTACTTTGGCTGCTGGAATGGGGTCTGTATCCTTGTTATGTTGTATTGCTGCCGGAATGGGGTCTGCACACTTTGGATGCTGTTTTGGCTGTCAAAATGGAGGTCTGCATCCTTAAAATGCTTTTGGCTGCCAGAATGGGGCTTGCAGCTTTGGGTGCTGTTTGGATGTTAGAATTGGAGTTGCACATTCGGGATGTTGTATTTCTGCCTGGATATGATAGACTGATAACAGTAAGATACGTATTCCGAATGTTGTCCAGGTTTTTAAAATCCTCATTTATAAATTTAACACCATTAAAGAAACAACTTCAAACTCCGAAAAACTCCCCAAAACAATACAGTTTCAGTTTACACCGAAAAGCAGAGTTCTGCACACAGTTATTTTAAGATATTTTTTTTTTGGGGGGGGGGGCAGCAAAGAAGTTAAAGACTTGTAAGAAGATTTATGAATCTTGACCAAACCTCTAGTACAGATAAAAATTCCCAACAAATCTCTATCTTCTATATGTCCTAAATAAAATGGTGCCACAACTTACATCAGTGAACATAGAGACAGCAAATAGCCTCAAAGGGACCAATGCATAACTGTAAGCTGTGCTAATGGCAAACAGTCAGTATTGCATTTTTCAGACTAAAAAGAAACAGCCCTATAGAAAAACTATATATTTTAAAAATCTCCATATCTTTGGCTATTTAGCATGCCATTTTTTAATAACATATTTAATACACATTATTTTGTAAAAATATTTCCCAAGCCCCATGAAAAATATTAATCTCTCACATGTCCTAAGTCAAATATATGATATACAGTATGTGTGGTTGTGCACAGAGCACCAGCCACCAACCAATGGGGACCAGTACATAATACAATAACAAAAAAACAGTACTAAATAATTTCACATTTTTTAAAATTCACTATGTCCAATTTATTGTCTTCCAATGCCATTAGATACCTTTAGTTATGAAATAAAGTTGGAATATAGGCATAAATGCCCCTTTTCAAGTTGAAATACAAGTGCAAACATAACTTCCCTGAAAAGCATTTTCTAGGAAGTGATTATTTTAGGGGAACTAACGGTGGCATAGCTAGGAATCACTGGTCCCCCGCAAAATTATGATGGGGCCTCTAAAAAAAAAACCTTGACTCCAATCCCTGTATCAACAAGTACTTGAATATTTTGAATTTTAGCCCACTCTTTATTTGAATGATATTCCATAAAGATTTCAATGAACTTGCCATTACAGCATCTGCTGGAAGACAGTTCCACAGTTTCACGTTCTACTGTAAAGAAACCTTTTCTAACCCTAAGATTAAACTTCTTTTCTTCTTATCTAAAGGAGTCCACGAGTCTCTGATATGACCTGTATCGAAAAATTAACTAGAGAGTTTATTATACAGACCATTATATAGTAAATAGTTATATCCCCCGCACAAGCACTGCTTCACCAGTGTAAAAAGCTCTAACTAATCTAATCTGGTTAAGCCCCTCAATTGTCACAAATTACCTGCCGCTGGTCCCGTGCCGCGATGCACTTCCGGGTGGATGGCATCGTGGACGTCATGACGTCACAAACGCCGACACGCCGGCAGCACGAGGATTCAAAAAACAGCTTCCTCCTGGACCCGGTGCCTAATTGTAGGTTAGCTACCTCCCCGGCACCTTCTACTTACCTGCCCTAGTTCCTGTTATTTTCCAGCTTAAGACTTACCTTTCCAGCTCAATCTTCAGAGACTTACCTGCCAGCTCCATACATCAGAGACTTACCTTTGACAGCTCCATCATCAGAGACTTACCTTGCCAGCTCCATCATCAGAGACTTACCTGCCAGCCCATCATCAGAGACTTACCTTGCCAGCTCCATCTCGAGACTTACTTGCCAGCCCATTATCAGAGACTTACCTTGCTGCTCCATCATCAGAGACTTACCTGCCAGCTCATTCATCAGAACTTACCTTGCCAGCTCCATCATCAGTGACTACCTTGCCAGTTCCAGTATCCATACTCACCTGACTGTTTAATGACTGTTCTGTTGCCTTGCCTGTCCCAGTATCCTGCCTTCTCTCCAGCAGCACCTAGTGCCATTCCTTAGCCTACAGCTCCAGCAGTCTCTTGTATCCAGTTTCTGCAATCCCAACAGCCACCGGAGCGCCTCCTCCTAAAGCGTACTCGTAAGTACCCGGCTCCCGGCCGATTATTAACCTAATTAATTAGATAACCTTCTCTGAACTGTTTCCAAGATGTTCTTTTATTTATTGGATTCCACAACTGCACCCTATATTCCATATAGGGCCATAACAGTGATTTGTAAAGGGGGCAATAATATTTTTTCCCTTGAATCTAAACTCTCTTTATACAAGACAATTTCTTCCTAGATCTGTTTTGTGCTGTTTGTTACATTCAGACAGAGTGAATATAATTTTATACCATTATTATTACTACAGTCTCTTTCTATAGCTAGGTTGCTCTATAGTGTTTACAAAAGAAAAAAAACATTTTAGCACATTTGTCTTCTCAACATCCTCTTAACCACTTAGCCCCATTGTTAATGATCTCACATTTTCTGTTCTACTTTTAATATAAATAAATTAAATTTGAGTTTGTCTGCTTTGTTTAGATATCTGTACTTCATCTTCCATAATAACTAGCTTAATAGCTTTTTTGAAATCCTGATTAAAACTTTATAATTCATGGATTGTTTCTTCCTTCTGATTTAAAGTAATATTTTCTTTAGAACAAACACCCAATTTTATGAGCTGAGGATGTTTTTTTGTAGGATACTTTGGTTTCCTTAAGTTAAATGTCTTATTCAATGATAATCATGTATGGGCTCTTTGTCGGTCGAAACAGGTGTTCAGTGAAGAACCACCCAGCAGGTCAGGCAATGATCCCCAACCGAACGGCTATTTTGGATGACAAAGTGCCCATGCCAAAACAGCCGTGTAACACATTTTGCATCGTTGGTCGACCTTGCGATCACACGTGTGTATAAGGCTTGAACCAATTCAGGGAATTTTTACATTTTTAGTACCAGCACTTACTATTTTATTCTGTATGTGAAAATAAATCCTTGACAGTTTGACTCCAAGCTACTGATGGGCCTACATATAATTATTTAGGATCGGTGTTTTACTGTAAAAAATAGAACAGGTATGGGCTCCACTCCATGAGTTACAATTCTTACTAGCATAATGGTGGTTCGGTGTGTATAACTCCGGACCCTTCGCTTCATCAATCCGTGCACAAGATATAGAAACTCATCTGTAGGTAAACTCTTACCCAATATTCCCGGTGACCCATGTGCTGAACGCCCCAGACCTGCGCGTAAATGCCAATAAATCCACCATAAACATCAAACATAGAAGCCCGCACCAACCGAATACAAGGAGGAGAACCAGGCTGTAAGCTGTGAGTTCAAGACACTTTATTCCAACTTGCCTTATGTTTTACAGACCATGCGGTCCTTAATCATAGGCCTACGATTAAGGACCACATGGTCCAAATGCGTAAGGCAAGTTGGAATAAAGTGCTTGAACTCACAGCTTACAGCCTGTTCTCCTTCCTTGTTATTCCGGTTGGTGCGGGGCTTCTATGTTTGATGTTTGTTGTGCTACTGTTTTGAACTCAACAACTTGCAAAACACCTAACATGTTTATCTAGATACATGCCTTTAGTGTGTGGGACATTAAATGTACATGACTGATGTGAATGAAAGATTGTGAACTTTGTAAATCAGTGTTGTTTAAATATTTTGTCTTTGTCATATATTCTATTAGGAGGCACATCAGATCAGCAACCAGTGTGGGAAATATCATCTTAGAAAATTATTGAAAAGTAATGAAAAAATGAAATGAGTAAATTAGTAAATATTTGATATGTATAGGAAGTCCTAAAAATGGACAGTGTAATGACTAACAGTTACTGACAGATCTCTGCCACAGTAAACATTAGGGTTTACAAAAGCCAATATTTTGACTTGAGGGACTGGCCAATAATATTTTGGTTGATTGTTGCATGTTGTCTGACATTTTCAAGATGACTAGTATTGTTTGGCTGTTATGGGGAGTTTTTTTGGGGGGGTGGATTAATCAGGCATGTCACCTTGTGGTGCTCAATAGGCTTGTTGCATCAAACACATTGTGCATCGTGGGTCGGCTTTTAACCAATTCAGGGAATTTTGACATTTTTAGTACTGGCACATTATTATTTTTTCTGATGTGTTAAAAAAAATACAAACGTAGCTTTTTTGTATCATTGTGAATGTGCATTTGCTATTGACGCAATATCACCTGGAAACTTAAGTTCCCCTTAAGATATCTGTATTGGTCTTACCTGGGTGTAGCCAATAGACTTAGAATTGAGCTGTTGGTACTGTGGTCTCAGATGCAACATCCCCAATAAATCCAGCAATGTTCCTATTTCCACACAGGAGTAATTGGGAACCATCTCCCTGGTACCGGAATATCTGGAATACATTCATTACAGCCATTTGTGGATCCCCACAGAGTCATAGATATGGTATCCTAGAGTCTGATTGGGTAACAAATCTGGATTTTTATTGGCTTGTTCAATGGCAATCGAAAATCCAAAAAGAGTTTTAAATTCTGATAACTGGGGCTGAGATAAAAAAATAACTTACCTCACTGAAATGTTTATCAATTAGAAAAACACAGAAAAATGAAATCAGTGTGTCAGTAATTTTCAGACTGTTTCATGGCTCCCTGTTGTTAAATATTGATTGAGTTTATATCATGGAAAGCTTCAAAAGTTAATAAAATTTTAAACTGGTTGGTACGGGGATACTATATATAATAATGAGAATTACTGATATTAATGCATATACTGTAGATCTGGTTGATCCAGGATACTTTCTGATTGCCGTTTGGAGTCAGGAAGGAATCCTCCCTACCCACTTTTTAGCTGTTTTTTTGCCTTCTCTGGATCAAATGTTAGGTTAGGGTTAAAAAGGAGGGTGAATAGGTTGGACTTGATAGACGTATGTCTTTATTCAACCTCAATTACTGTGTTACTATTTAACTGTAATTGTGTCCTTCTCTGGTAAGTTCACCCCATCTTCTGTATCAACATGACATGAGTAATTTGCAGATATTTCCTACATTGATGGTTGCTCTTATTTGAAATCTAACAGAACCAATCAGATTCATCAGTCAAATGGGACTTTCCTACACAAGAGTAAGCAAAGTTGAGTTAGAAGTTCCAAATCTATGGTAGGACCATGTGACTGAAAGTTCTACAATGACTAATGTATGGTCAGCAATAGATTGTTACTTACACAATACAAATACAATTCTGAAAATTGTGTAATTTTGGCAAAAAATCCTTATATCTGTACACTGAGTAATGGGCCGCCATCACCCCTCCAATCATGATGTCTCCATCTTGTCTATATTCATGTTTCTACAGTCATGTTAATGTTTTTCAAATGGCAAGCAGGATTTGTAGCTTGTGACATGGATCTATAGGGTCCAACAAAACTGTCTGTAATATATACTAGCACTTTAACATGATTAGAAGTTATCATATATTTCAGAATTTCACCACTGTAGAGCACAATGTACCATAATATAAGGTAAAGGTTTGGGTATCTCTCCAGCAGTCAGTGGTACAGAGTGACATAGAGGATAGAGGATACAACTTCATCTGTAGATCAGTGTAAGGGAACTGGATAATCTATGTCATTATATAGAGAGCAGTGGTAGGATCCGTACATTATACTGAATATAGACACAGGAACTGGGGACCAGAATTTCATGTCACAATAGAATTTACTGTAACTAATTCAAATCAAGGAATAAACATGCGAAAATATCAGAGCAATTTAACATATTTTCTGATCCCCAGGAGACTGTGTGAGTTTTTCTTACAAACTGAGGGTGATCAGAAATTTAAAATCCTATTTACACTGACATCGATTTGTTCATACAAAATCCATATAACATTGACACAATCGTTTATCACTCACAGGTTAGAGGGTTATCTTATTACATTACGGTCATTTCAGATATGAATTTGATTTGATGATCAAAATCTAGCCAAAATCTTAAAAGGGCAGCATTAGACTGGACATTTTATGTAAAAGTTTTCATATTAACCCAGGAACTCAACTGTCATATTGACTAAATATCCCATGATGCTTCCTCCATCATAATAGTCTGTTTCATTGTAACTACCAAATATATGCTCCCCATTTATAGAGAATATTAAATAAGGCTTTAAATTCATTAAATTTAATTGATTTAATTGGATTTTTAAAAAAATGATTGAACATATGGCAAAATCTCCGAAATGCGTTGGTAATTAGACTAATCACTGGGCCAACCAATATTAAGAACAGACTTTCAGCCCAATGCTCCGAGAGCCGCTATTGGAACCCGGCTATATAAAAGGAATGGAGGAAGGCGTGCAGAACTGGAGTAATAAAAATAATGCTCCGCCTTGGAGTCCGCCTTCTAGTTTATTGTGAATGCCGTAACTATTAGAATAAAACAAGAAGAGAAGGCTTAAAGGATCGAGTACAGCCCAGCCAACTCAATCTTTTATCGGATTGAATCACCAATAGTACAAACAAAGTACAAACAATTTATAATTATTGCACTTGAAAATTCTCTTCCATCTTTTTTATTTGTTTTGATCTGATTTGTCACAATAAAGTTTTTTTATAATAATAAAAAAAAAAATGAATGGAGGACTCCTACCAGCATAGAACGAAAATGGTAAATTTATTCCAGCATAATACGTGACACAGACCACACAAGGGGAGAACATCTGACCCTGACCTGACTGCATCAGAGGGACTGTGCTCAAGAGCGAGTAACTACCCCTGGTATACACACCCTAATTAGTGAGCAAGTCTTCACCTGGTGGACACACCCTGTGTGTGAGGGACCCATAGCACCTATGAGTATAAAAGGGTATATATAGTATATAGTATATAGTACTCACACTGGCTCAAAGCGAATACGTACAAATCCATAAACAAAACACACATAGAAGTCAGGCACCATAAAATGCACAATATTTAAAATCAACAATTACAAATTCAAAAGACTGAGTGAGAGAGAATTTATACATAAGCGAGAGGAGAAGAGATAACGTAAGGTTGTATTATATGTCCTTCATAAGTGTAACCAACTCTAGAATGGCAAAGTACAACATATATAACAGATCCATCTAGAAACATTAGTAACAGATCAGTCTGGGACTCAGGTAAAACTTCAGAGACACAGACAGATCCTACTACACTATATCCTAAATAACACTTAAAAGCATCCATATAGAAATGTCTGCTCCTCACATAATAAAAGGTACATACTCAAGTCAAAGATCCTAATACAAATACATAGAATATCTATTAAATTTCACATACTTATATATAGGCTACATTATGAAACGATATTCATTATTGATGTAAAAAGGGAACAAGTTCATAAGATAGGTAGTAGACATAAGATAAACAGGACTATATAACATTATTATAGTTGAATATCTGAGAAACGATTCCCCTGAGTCAGTCAAGGCCGTTTATATAGATAATACCATCACATTTGTTCTTACAATGGAAAAGTTATAAAGGTGTAAATATAGATTTACCCAACCTCATAAATCACTAAAATTTCCATATGGGAATATACAGTCCAACTATTATCACATCTACAGTATACATTATTATTTCTTATTAGCAAATATATGTTTTATACAAAGCAGGTGACAGTCCCAGTCCTTATTAGAATTCTGGGCCACCCACTACTGGTCCCACTCTGTAGTTTAAAATAAACCTTACCTTACATATCTGCTCCTTATGGTTCTCTAGCTACGCCTTTTCAAAATCCAGGAAAACTGAAGACTCCAAGCTGTCTGTGAGCCATCCGTTCCTTGCTGATTCCTCTTTCTCATCAAGGTATGAGTTATGCTCAGTCCCTGAACCCCCCCCCCCCCACACACACACACACACACCATCTGGATCCATCCTTAGCCATCGTTGCACCTATCGTGAATCCTTTGGAGGTAAGGAAAGTAACCCCTGCCTTACCCCAACCGCTGCAATATGTCTTAAAACAAAAACCCAGATCCGTTTTTACAGTGCCTTCTCTCCCAAGCAGGAGGCGGATCACATCACTGCAGGAGAGAAGGCTGTGTAAGTAAAAATCTGGGGATTTTTTTTAAAGAATATTGCTGCGGTTAGGCGTGGGTAGGGGTTAACATACCCTTATTCTCCAACCAATTTTCAAACCCTTGATTGAGATAACATACTGGTGCAACAAAGTTGGACATTGCCTTCGATCTGCGGTAGGTTTGCTAGGAAGAGTATCTGCCAAAATAGGATCTGTCAATAAAAAGGTCCAATAGCGTTTAATTATATTATGTATTTGACGTGCTCCCTTACTATAATTTGTAATAAAATCTTTTTTTGCCTGGTGAAAACAGCCGGTGATGTTATATGCCAATTGCGGCTCTCGGTGCATTTACTCGGTGTTTACTGTGCCGCAATAGAATGTTTAAGTCACGCTAATCAATATAACATCATGGGATCTTAATTTCAATCAGTTAAAGGAGGACTGGGATATTCACACAAGTGCCCCCAATACAAGATCCGAATACAATGATATCGAAAAAATCTTGTTCATACCTTTCAAACAAGCCAAAGAGATTTTTGTGAAGAAAAATATGATTTAAAGTTAGAAATCTAAGTCCACTAGACAAGAAAAAAAAACTAAATGTCAATCTCCCACATGTCCTGAGTTAAATGATATAAAATGTGCGAGAATGTGATAGGAGACCTGGCCACAAAATTAAGCACGTGCACAAGTGCAATTATAATTAAAACAAATAAATAAAAGTGCTCTGTAATTTGAACAGCCTTAACTTTTTTTTTAAGGAAACACCCCCTCAAACTTGGAGATACCCAACCAAAACTATATAATTTTGCAGATTTCTGGGTGTAGCTTTCCATAAAACTCTATGGTTTTGGGAGATTTTGTGAAAAAATTAAATAAAAAGATGATTGAAAGCTAGAAGTCATACCTCAAGAGAAATTGGTGAGAGGTGTTAAGGAGGCCATTTATGTGAAAATAAAGAAACAAGCCTAAATAGAGGTGGGGGGTTCGACACCATCTGTCTGCCATGTACAATGCTGTTTTAACACCTTACTCTGGGCGTTCCTATAACACCTCTTAGCCACTATCTAATCACCACCCTTAACACCTGGCTGTGATATGCTAATTGGGATTTTCAGGGTACATAATTGCCACAGATTCTTGTACAAGTCATTCTGAATTGAGAGATCCAGTCGGATGACTAGCGAAACGTCTTCAAGAACTAAACTTCAAGTCCAGTTGATCTAATAAATACAACAGATATACCATGACCTGGATGAATGAATATTACAGATATACCATGACTGGATGGATGAATATTACAGATACAGACTGGATGAATGAATATTACAGATATACCATGACTGGATGAATGATATTACAGATATACCGTGACCTGGATGGATGAATATTACAGATATACCATGACCTGGATGAATGAATATTACAGATTACCGTGACCTGGATGGATGAATATTACAGATATACCGTGACCTGAGGATGAATATTACAGATATACCGTGACCTGGATGAATGAATATTACAGATATACCGGACCTGGATGATGAATGAATACGATTATTCAGATATACCGTGACCTGGATGATGACATTACAGATATACCGTGAACTGGGGATGAATATTACAGATATACCATGACCTGGATGAATGAATATTACAGATATACCATGACCTGGATGAATGAATATTACAGATATACCGTGACCTGGATGAATGAATATTACAGATATACCATGACCTGGATGGATAAATATTACAGATATACCATGACCTGGATGAATGAATACAACAGATATACCATGACCTGGATGAATGAGAACCTTCACAAGCTTATTGTTAAAAATTGTGCCAATTTTGTCCCAACCAATCAGATGTATTTAAGATTTGAAAGCTAACATCTGATTGGACAAAATTAGCACCATTTTTAATGATAAGAAATTTTGTTGAATCTCCCTGCTAATGTAAATGTCCCACATGAAACACCCCAAATCTACACACCTTTAGCTATATAATGGTGCCATTTGTTCTTACATACAAGAGTTCTGGGAACAGTAATTCATAGAACCCCATGCTTACACAAGATTTTCTGATCAAATGAAATGAAAATGATGACGGTATGCCATATGTGTGGGTGTACATAGAGATGTAGCTACCAACTAACTCCAAATGGTAGGTATGTAAAGTGCATTACAAGGAACAACGTATCAAAATACATACAGGGACATTTAATAAAAGTTCTATTGTTAAAAAGGGTGCTTATTTTTCCAAAACAAAACCAGATGTTATCTTTCAAATGTTAAATAAGATCTGATTGGTTGGGGCAAAATTAGCACCATTTTTAACGATAAGAACTTTTATTGAACCTCCCTGTTGGAGTTTAGGAGTTTGTGGTGTTTTATTTGAAAAAGTGGAGGCATTTAAAATACTTACTTTATTTTTGTAATTGCACTTATACATGGAGTTCTATGGATTACTGCATCTGGCATTCGTGTTTGTATGAAAGCATGGCATCATTTTGTAGCTGAAGGTGAGCAAATTGCCAAAATATAAAGTTTGTGGGGGGATTTCTAAGTTTGAGGGTGTTTCCTTTTAAAAAGTGAAGACTGTTATGAATACAGACCCCTTTGATTTGTTTTACCTTGTAATTGCACCAACTATACCAGTTCGTAGGAAGAGTGTGTTTTTATAGAATCCACATGGTGACGGGGAGGATAGTGAAGTGAACCTGATCTTAGCACAGCTCTGTGCAATGCGTTTCTCATCAGTGTATCTTATTAAGGGAAAGTTGGAGGGTAGGAAGAGTGTGTTTTTATAGAAACCACATGGTGTAGAACTGTAGGAGAGGATAGTGAAATGAACCTTATCTTAGCATAGCTCTGTGCAATGCATTTCTCATCAGTGTATCTTATTAAAGGGAATGTTGGAGGTAGGAAGAGTGTGTTTTTATAAAAACCACATGGTGTGTAGGGGAGGATAGAGAAGTGAACCTTATCTTAGCCCAGCTCTGTGCAATGCATTTCTCGTCAGTGTATCTTATTAAAGGGAAAGTTGGAGGGTAGGAAGAGTGTGTTTTTATAGAAACCACATGGGTAGGGGAGGATAGTGAAGTGAACCTTATCTTAGCACAGCTCTGTGCAATGCATTTCTCGTCAGTGTATCTTATTAAAGGGAAAGTTGGAGGGTAGGAAGAGTGTGTTTTTATAGAAACCACATGGTGTAGGGGAGGATAGTGAAGTGAACCTTATCTTAGCCCAGCTCTGTGCAATGCATTTCTCGTCAGTGTATCTTATTAAAGGGAAAGTTGGAGGGTAGGAAGAGTGTGTTTTATAGAAACCACATGGTGTAGGGGGAGGATAGTGAAGTGAACCTTATCTTAGCATAGCTCTGTGCAATGCATTTCTCATCAGTGTATCTTATTAAAGGAATGTTGGAGGGTAGGAAGAGTGTGTTTTTATAAAACCACATGGTGTAGGGGGAGGATAGAGAAGTGAACCTTATCTTAGCCCAGCTCTGTGCAATGCATTTCTCGTCAGTGTATCTTATTAAGGGAAAGTTGGAGGGTAGGAAGAGTGTGTTTTATAGAAACCACATGGTGTAGGGGGAGGATAGAGAAGTGAACCTTATTAGCACAGCTCTGTGCAATGCATTTCTCATCAGTGTAACTTATAAAGGGAAAGTTGGAGGGTAGGAGAGAGTTGTTTTTATAGAAACCACATGGTGTAGGGGGAGGATAGAGAAGTGAACCTTATCTTAGCACAGCTCTGTGCAATGCATTTCTCATCAGTGTATCTTATTAAAGGGAAAGTTGGAGGGTAGGAAGAGTGTGTTTTTATAGAAACCACATGGTGTAGGGGGAGGATAGTGAAGTGAACCTTATCTTAGCACAGCTCTGTGCAATGCATTTCTCATCAGTGTTTCTTATTAAAGGGAAAGTTGGAGGGTAGGAAGAGTGTGTTTTATAGAAACCACATGGTGTAGGGGGAGGATAGTGAAGTGAACCTTATCTTAGCACAGCTCTGTGCAATGCATTTCTCATCAGTGTAACTTATTAAAGGGAAAGTTGGAGGGTAGGAAGAGTGTGTCTTTATAGAAACCACATGGTGCACAACTGTAGAGGGAGGATAGTGAAGTGAACCTGATCTTAGCACAGCTCTGTGTAATGCATTTCTCATCAGTGTAACTTATTAAAGGGAAAGTTAGAGGGTAGGAAGAGTGTGTTTTTATAGAAACCACATGGTGTAGGGGGAGGATAGAGAAGTGAACCTGATCTTAGCACAGCTCTGTGCAATGCATTTCTCATCAGTGTAACTTATTAAAGGGAAAGTTAGAGGGTAGGAAGAGTGTGTTTTTATAGAAACCACATGGTGTAGGGGGAGGATAGAGAAGTGAACCTGATCTTAGCACAGCTCTGTGCAATGCATTTTTCATCAGTGTACCTTATTAAAGGGAATGTTGGAGGGTAGGAAGAGTGTGTCTTTATAGAAACCACATGGTGCACAACTGTAGAGGGAGGATAGTGAAGTGAACCTGATCTTAGCACAGCTCTGTGTAATGCATTTCTCATCAGTGTACCTTATTAAAGGGAATGTTGGAGGGTAGGAAGAGTGTGTTTTATAGAAACCACATGGTGCAGAACTGTAGGGGGAGGATAGTAAAGTGAACTTTATCTTAGCACAGCTCTGTGTAATGCATTTCTCATCAGTGTATCTTATTAAAGGGAATGTTGGAGGGTGTGCACCATGTGGTTTCTATAAAGACACACTCTTCCTACCCTCCAACATTCCCTTTAATAAGGTACACTGATGAAAAATGCATTGCACAGAGCTGTGCTAAGATCAGGTTCACTTCTCTATCCTCCCCCTACACATGTGGTTTCTATAAAAACACACTCTTCCTACCCTCCAACTTTCCCTTAATAAGTTACACTGATGAGAAATGCATTGCACAGAGCTGTGCTAAGATCAGGTTCACTTCTCTATCCTCCCCCTACACCATGTGGTTTCTATAAAAACACACTCTTCCTACCCTCTAACTTTCCCTTTAATAAGTTACACTGATGAGAAATGCATTACACAGAGCTGTGCTAAGAGAAGGTTCACTTCCTATCCTCCCCCTACACCATGTGGTTCTATAAAAAACACTCTTCCTACCCTCCAACTTTCCCTTTAATAAGTACACTGATGAGAAATGCATTGCACAGAGCTGTGCTAAGTAAGGTTCACTTCACTATCCTCCCCCTACACCATGTGGTTTCATAAAAACACACTCTTCCTACCCTCCAACTTTCCTTTAATAAGATACACTGATGAGAAATGCATTGCACAGAGCTGTGCTAAGATAAGGTTCACTATATCCTCCCCCTACACCATGTGGTTTCATAAAAAACCACTCTTCCTACCCTCCAACTTTCCCTTTAATAAGATCATGATGAGAAATGCATTGCACAGAGCTGGGCTAAGATAAGGTTCACTTCACTATCCTCCCCCTACACCATGTGGTTTCTATAAAAACACACTCTTCCTACCCTCCAACTTTCCCTTTAATAAGATACACTGACGAGAAATGCATTGCACAGAGCTGGGCTAAGATAAGGTTCACTTCACTATCCTCCCCCTACACCATGTGGTTTCTATAAAAACACACTCTTCCTACCCTCTAACTTTCCCTTTAATAAGTTACACTGATGAGAAATGCATTGCACAGAGCTGTGCTAAGATCAGGTTCACTTCTCTATCATGGTGTAGGGGGAGATAGTGAAGTGAACCTTATCTTAGCCCAGCCTGTGCAATGCATTTCTCGTCAGTGTATCTTATTAAAGGGAAAGTTGAGGGTAGGAAGAGTGTGTTTTTATAGAAACCACATGGTGTAGGGGGAGGATAGTGAATGGAACCTTATCTTAGCATAGCTCTGTGCAATGCATTTCTCATCAGTGTATCTTATTAAGGGAATGTTGGAGGGTAGGAAGAGTGTGTTTTTATAAAAACCACATGGTGTGGGGGAGGATAGAGAAGTGAACCTTATCTTAGCCCAGCTCTGTGCAATGCATTTCTCGTCAGTGTATCTTATTAAAGGGAAGTTGGAGGGTAGGAAGAGTGTTTTTTTATGAAACCACATGGTGTAGGGGGAGGATAGAAGTGAACCTTATCTTAGCCAGCTCTGTGCAATGCATTTCTCATCAGTGTACTTATTAAAGGGAAAGTTGAGGGTAGGAAGAGTGTGTTTTATAGAAACCACATGGTGTAGGGGGAGGATGAGAAGTGAAACCTTATCTTAGCACAGCTCTGTGCAATGCATTTCTCTCAGTGTATCTTATTAAAGGGAAATTTGGAGGGTAGGAAGAGTGTGTTTTTATAGAAACCACATGGTGTAGGGGAGGATAGTGAAGTGAACCTTATCTTACCGCTCTGTGCAATGCATTTCTCATCAGTGTTCTTATTAAAGGGAAAGTTGGAGGGTAGGAAGAGTGTGTTTTTATAGAAACCACATGGTGTAGGGGGAGGATAGTGAAGTGAACCTTATCTTAGCACAGCTCTGTGCAATGCATTTCTCATCGGTAACTTATTAAAGGAAAAGTTGGAGGGTAGGAAGAGTGTGTCTTTATAGAAACCACATGGTGACTGTAGAGGGAGGATAGGAAGTGAACCTGATCTTAGCACAGCTCTGTGAATGCATTTCTCATCAGTGTAACTTATTAAAGGGAAAGTTGAGGGTAGGAAGAGTGTGTTTTTATAGAAACCACATGGTGTGGGGGGAGGATAGAGAAGTGAACCTATCTTAGCACAGCTCTGTGCAATGCATTTCTCATCAGTGTAACTTATTAAAGGGAAAGTTGAGGGTAGGAAGAGTGTGTTTTTATAGAAACCACATGGGTGTAGGGGGAGGATAGGAAGTGAACCTTGATCTTAGCACAGCTCTGTGCATGCATTTTTCTCATCATTGTACCTTATTAAAGGGAAGTTGGAGGGTAGGAGAGTGTGTTTTATATAGAACCACATGTGACTGTAGAGGGAGGATATGAAGTGAACCTGTCTTAGCACAGCTCTGTGAATGCATTTCTCATCAGTGTACCTTATTAAAGGGAATGTTGGAGGGTAGGAAGAGGTGTGTTTTATAGAAACCACATGTGCAGAACTGTAGGGGGAGGATAGTAAAAGTGAACTTTAGCTTAGCACAGCTCTGTGTAATGCATTTCTCATCAGTGTACTTATTAAAGGAATGTTGGAGGGTAGGAAGAGTGTGGTTTTATAGAAACCACATGGTGAAACTGTAGGGGGAGGATAGTGAAGTGAACTTGATCTTAGCACAGCTCTGGTAATGCATTTCTCATCAGTGTATCTTATTAAAGGGAATGTTGGAGGGGTAGAAGAGTGTGTTTTTATAGAAACCACATGGTGAACTGTAGGGGGAGGATAGTGAAGTGAACCTGATCTTAGCACAGCTCTGTGTAATGCATTTCTCATCAGTGTACCTTATTAAAGGAATGTTGGGGGTAGGAAGATGTGTGTTTATAGAAACACATGGTGCAGAACTGTAGGGGGAGGATAGTGAAGTGAACCTTATCTTAGCCACGCTTCGTGTAATGCTTTCTCATCAGTGTATCTTATTAAAGGAACGTTGGAGGGCAGGAAGAGTGTGTTTTTATTAATCTGTCTTTATAACAACAAACAAACTGTAGTAACATAGATAGATAAGAATGGATTACACAGAGCTGTGCTAAGATCAGGGTCATTATATTATCCTCCACCTGTAGCACTGCACCATGTTCTATAAGTGTACAGATTAAAGGGGAATGTTGGAGGGTGTGTAGCTCTGCTCCATGTCATTTCTATAAATGTACAATATTAATAGGAATTATTGAGGGAATGACAATTAAAGGGACACTGTAAGAGGGAATGCAAACATGTTATTATAAAATTATGCAGCAGTGGCTGTCTGTGGAAAGTAATGCATTAAGAAAAACCCTCTCCCAAATAGAGTTCCCCCTTTTGCATTTAAGACCCAAATACACATACAGGCCTATGTAATAAAGGTTCTTATTGTTAAAAATGGTGCAAATTTTGCCCCAACCAATTAGATCTTAAGAACTTTTATGACATAGCCCTGATAAATCTACACAACAAAGGTTGTTAGTATTTTTCTTTAGCATGATGCAGGCTGATACAGTTTGAATTTAACGCAATGGTACTGAAAATGTTTGGGTCTTAAAGGCAAAGGTGACCTGTAAAATGCATTGCACAGAGCTGTGCTAAGACCATGTTCAATCATATGCTGCACCTGCAGCTCTGAGCTGTTTTGTTTATATAATTGTACCTTGTAAAGTGGTCAGTTCAATTCTACTGGGGGTGCCACCTTTCCCTTTAAGACTCAAACTCTTAGGGCTACTCTCTCTAGTGCGTTTTGGATTGCGGTTTGTGATCCGATTGTGCTAGTGGGAGAGCAGAGATGTAATAGCCTATGAAATGGCCCCACCACATGCATGCGTTTTGGTGTGCTATTGGAGTGCATGCGATCTACATTTTTGGTCTGTATTGCATGCGCTCTGCTAGGGTCCAATGTGGAAGCGCAACGCACGCCATGCATAGAAGCAAGCAAGATCGCACATTATTGCAAACTTGCTCCTCCCTTGCCTCTTATTGGGGCCATAGCCTCAGGAAATTGACCTGCCGCATAGTTAAGTTCTATGTATGGCTAAACTGAAATGAATGCAGCTTGCATTACACTTCTAAGGGCAGGCCACACAAGCGGTTTTTTAAGCGATTGCAATTTTCCAATTGTATTGAAATCGCAGCAATGCACCAAAACTTGCGATCCTGCAATCACATGTGTTTTTTACAATGAAAACGGACAAACCGCAAGTGCAAACGCATGTAAATGGCGTGCGATTGTTTGTGCGATTCAGGTGCGTTGCAGTGTGGCCGTGCCCTAAATGTACATTGCAGCAATACACACACTAATATAAATGGTACGTGCAGAAATAACACATACAAAGACACAGGATTTTAACGCCAGCTATCTGCTGGTGTTAAAATCCTACGCTAAAACTAGCGCAAGCGCGATATTGAATCACAAGCATCGGATGTGCGGGGGATTTTTGCATAACCCCACATCAACGCTAATATGGAGTTAAAGTCCGCTAACTGGTAGCGAACTGGCAAGCACGACTTATATATCTGCCCAGCGAGTCTGGGTAAATGAGCCTGACAGTATCTTGCAGAAATGGGTTAACAAGTTGCTTCTTAAATACATATGAAAGGGTTAACACCTTCCCCACTCTGTTTGAGCAGGAAAATAATATTCACTGCTATCTCTGATGATTGGCTGGAGACACTGGCAGGTGGGGACTCTGAGTTCAACTGTTACATGCAGCTTAGCATAAGGGGAGTGGAAAACAAACCAAGGTAGCTTAGTTAGCATGTGCAGAAGGAATGTTGGTACCTGGACCACCAGGAAGAGAAACACTAGAAGCCAGCCGTGACATCATAGATTGCCAGTACTCAGAAATGTTCTATAAATGATTTCTACACTAAGAAGCCGAATTCAGAGGTGAGAAGAAATGGTTTTACTAAGTGACAGTTATAGAGTCTGTGGCTGCCTTTGTATTTTGGGTTTAGTTCTCCTTTAATGTCAAAAATGCTAATTTGAGATTGAAGTACAACATTTAGACCACATTCAAGAGCAATTTATTCATCTGAAAGATAAATTAATGATGTTAGATGGTAGGAGCTTTATTTTACGATATGATGATGTTATTACTTGTAAGTGAATTTATTTCCAGTGCTTGCATTTGGTCATTTCCATATTGTATGTTCCGAATTCTCAGTGGTCTTCGTCTACCCCATCTGATGTGTACCGTCTTATGGCCAGTCTCGATGATCCATCGTATATTGGTCTTTTTCCATTCTGACATGTATGATTCCTCTTCACCAGGGACTGCAATATGTTATAAAATAATTGATACACATTTTAATATATGATGTAGTATCATCATCATCATCATCAAATGTACTCTCCTTGGAGTGTATCCATATTACTTTTATATGGTCTGTTATAACGTTTTGGACTGCATGCATGGTGTATGTGGAAATTTCCATACGGGTGATTATTCCGATTGGGTGATTTTGATAGTGTATGTGTTTTTTTTGTCTATTGAAGTGTATGTTGTTTATATTGGTTCCAATTATATACATTATAGACTCATTTGTCTCTTATGAATTTACTATTTTATTGTTTCAAATCAAATTCCATTTTAGAGATATTTGCATTTATTTACAACATCCATTGTCATGCCCATCCTTATTTTCATCATTGAATTGATCCATCAAGTCCTGTATTTCGGATTGTACAGATTAATATGCTTCTGAATCGCTATATTATTGAATGATTAGTTCCATTAGTCTAAATGAACAATCTGATAGAAGGGAATTCTAATTGTCCATGATTCTCTATTTACATAACTAAAATTTTAATTCCCCTAGGGATCCTAACGTTTAATAATTTTCCATCATATAATACTCCTACCGCCTTGTATGCATGTGAAGGTTCTCATTCATCCAGGCATGGTATATCTGTTGTATTCAATTAGATCAACTGGACTTGAAGTTTAGTTCTTGAAGACGTTTCGCTATTCATCCGACTGGCTTTCTCATATTGAGAAAGCCAGTTGGATGACTAGCGAAACGTCTTCAAGAACTAAACTTCAATTCCAGTTGATCTAATTGAATACAACAGATCTCCCCGCTTTGTAGTTTCGATATGCATATTTTACTACAATTTTTTAGACAAATAAATCTAAATATTGTACAATCAGGTAAGTCAAGTCAAGAGAGTAAATGCGTCTATACACTATGTACTCACCTTCCAATGATCCTGTGAACCTTCCTGCTGACCACAAAATAAATGGAGCAGTTGAAGGAACATCAGAAGGTAAGAATCGTTGTGCTATTCTTTTATCAATGGTTCAAGTTATTGGTCAATAATTGGTCAATGTTTTACTCAAAATTAAAAGTTTTTTTTTATCTTGTAAGATAAACAATGTACATTACCAAAAGATTCCCTTTGAAATCCCACAGGATGTCTAGATTGTACCAAATGTGATCTTAAGCTTTGTTATATTTTACAGATCAGTTATAGCTACTGAACCTTTCCTCATGATAGAGACACATTCCCATATTTCTATCGGACAGTACAAAGTGATAAATCCAATCTTTATTATATTATACAGATCAGTTTGGAGCTACTGATCCTTCTCTCAGGTAGAAGAGACACATTCCCATATTTCTATCGACAGTACAAAGTGTAAATCCAATCTTTATTATATTATACAGATCAGTTATGGAGCTACTGACCCTTCTCTCAGTGATAGAGACACATTCCCATATTTCTATCGGACAGTACAAAGTATAAATCCAATCTTTATTATATTATACAGATCAGTTATGGAGCTACTGACCCTTCTCTCAGTGATAGAGACACTTCCCATATTTCTATCGGACAGTACAAAGTGATAAATCCAATCTTTATTATATTATACAGATCAGCTATTGGAGCTACTGACCCTTCTCTCAGTGATAGAGACACATTCCCAATTTCTATTCGGACGTACAAAGTGATAAATCCAATCTTTATTATATTATACAGATCAGTTATGGAGCTCCTGACCCTTCTCTCAGTGATAGAGACACATTCCCATATTTTCTATCATACAGTACAAAGTGATAAATCCAATCTTTATTATATTATACAGATAAGTTTATGAGCTACTGACCCTTCTCTCAGTGATAGAGACACATTCCCATATTTCTATCATACAGTACAAAGTGATAAATCCAATCTTTATTATATTATACAGATAAGTTATGAGCTACTGACCCTTCTCTCAGTGATAAAGACACATTCCCATATTTCTATCACATACATAAAGTGATAAATCCAATCTTTATTATATTATACAGATAAGTTATGGAGCTACTGACCCTTCTCTCAGTGATAGAGACACATTCCCATATTTCTATCATACAGTACAAAGTGATAAATCCAATCTTTATTATATTATACAGATCAGCTATGGAGCTACTGACCTTCTCTCAGTGATAGAGACACATTCCCATATTTCTATCAGACAGTACAAAGTGATAAATCCAATCTTTATTATATTATACAGATCAGCTATGGAGCTATTGACCCTTCTCTCAGTGATAGAGACACATTCCCATATTTCTATCAGACAGTACAAAGTGATAAATCCAATCTTTATTATATTATACAGATCAGCAGGAGCTATTGACCCTTCTCTCATGATAGAGACACATTCCATATTTCTATCAGACAGTACAAAGTGATAAATCCAATCTTTATTATATATACAGATCAGTTATGGAGCTACTGACCCTTCTCTCAGTGATGAGACACATTCCCATATTTCTATCGACAGTACAAAGTGATAAATCCAATCTTTATTATATTTAGATCAGCCTATGGACTACTGACCCTTCTCTCAGTGATAGAGACACATTCCCATATTTCTATCAGACAGTACAAAGTGATAATCCAATCTTTATTATATTATACAGATCAGCTTATGGAGCTACTGACCCTTCTCTCAGTGATAGAGACACATTCCCATATTTCAATCGTACATTACAAAGTGATAAATCCATCTTTTTATATTATAACGATCAGCTATGGAGCTACTGACCCTTCTCTTAGTGATAAGACACATTCTCATATTTCTATCACCAGTACAAAGTGATAATCCAATCTTATTATATTTTACAGATCACTATGGAGCTACTGACCCTTCTCTCAGTGATAGAGACACATTCCCATATTTCTATCGGACAGTACAAAGTGATAAATCCAATCTATATTTATTATACGATCAGTTTGGAACTACTGACCCTTCACTCAGTGACAGAGACACATTCCCATATTCTATCAGACAGTACAAGTGATAACCCCAATCTTTATTATATTTATACAGATCAGTTATGGAGCTACTGACGACCCTTCTCTCAAGGGGTCTTGTTGGGGACCGCTTCTATTAATCTATTTATAATGATTTGGAATTGGGGTATTGTCAAGCAGGTTTTTCTGTGTTTCTGACGACGACAAAACTTGTTTGACCATTAAAAAACTTCAAGATGTGCATCGTTGCAGGGGGATCTGATAGATTGTCCCATTGGCTTTAAGTGTTAGATGAGATTCATGTTGAGAAAATGTAAGGTAATGCATTTTGGACATAAAAATCCTTGTGTTGCTCTATACTTATAAAATAGGCTCTGTGGTAAGTGAATCCCCTGTTGGAAAGGGAATCTTTGAGATTTTGGTGGTATAATAAACTTACAGGCAGCAAGCGGTGCCAGGTGGCAACAGCCAGAGCCAGCATGGTGATGATTCGTTATAAAGCGAGTGTTAGGATTTCAGGGAGCGGAGGAAATGTTATTCTCACTTACAAAGCATTGGTTTAAGGCCTCATTTGGAATATGCAGTGCAATTTGGAATCCTGTGTACACAAAGGACCTCTTTGAAATGGAGGAGGGTTCCGAGAAGGCAACTAAATTATAAGGGATAGGGGAGACTTGAATATGAGACAGAGAGTGGACTAGTTACATGATTGTAAGCTTGAAGAAAAGGTGCTTGCGTGGGGATATGATTACTGTGCTAAAATACATTAACCGCCATACAATAACCTATCTGGGGCATTGTTCCCCATATAAGAACATGTCCAGAGACACGTGGACTCCCTACGACTGAAAGATAAAAGAAAGTGTTTAGAGCTTCAAGTTGGGAAGGGTTTTTCACTATGAGAACGTTAAAGCTATGGAACGTCTCCAGTGGAGTTTTGTTATGGCAGGTTCATTGGTCAGTTTTATAAAACTGGGGATGGTTTCTACAAAACAGGGATGTTAAGGTTACGGAGATGATACATAACAGTAAGTTGGGAAAGGTTTTGGCACTGTGAGAACATAAGTATGGAACTGTCTTCCTGGACGTTGTATACGCAGGTTTCTTGTCAGTTTAATACAAAGCTGGATGAGTTCGTTCTACAAACACAAGGAATGTTATACAAGTTACTGGTATTATACATAAAGGTAGAGTTGGAAAGGGTTTGTCACTGTGCGAACGGTAGAAAGCTTATGAACTGGTCTTCCAGGGGACGTGTTGTAATGGACGGTTCATTGTCAGGTGAATTAAAAATCTGGAGAGTTGTCTACCAACAAGGAATGTTACAAGTTTACTGGTATGATCAACGTATTGATTTGATCCAGGGAAATTTCCGATTGCCCTTGGAGTCAGAAGGAATTTTTGTCCCTCATAAATTTGTTGTGGGTTTTTGTTGCTCTCCAGGTCAACAGTTAGGCAGGAAATGAGGATCCTCCACCGCTCACCTCCTAAGTCCATGAGGACCGACGTCGTTTCGAGAGGCCACTCCTCTATTACTTCCGGAAGAAGCAGAGGAGTGGCCTCTACGAACGTCGTCGGTCCTCGACTGACTTAGGTAGGTGAGCGTGGAGATGGGGTTCAGGATCTCCGCATGTCAGATAGTGTGAAGTTGTGTCCACCACGCATGACACCCTGGTGTGATAGCTTGAACACGGCGTTCACTAATTAGAGACACAGACCCTACTTCATGAGGAGGAAGAGTACAGAGTGGACCAGGTTAACAAGGGACTGGTCCCAGGAAGCCTAAGTATTTCGTTTTGTTTGCTTGCACCGCATTCAATATACTGACTTATCCATTCTGTGTCCGTCTTCTTTGGCATTGCTTTTTGCTTTACAGGACGGGTACCCCACCACCCATGTGACGTTATAGTGGGTGCGCGGAGGCCCATCTACCCTTGTGATACACACTATTTACCACTTTATATCCATTCTGCTTTTGCTTTTGTGCTAACAGCTCTCATGTGATGATCCTATTGCAGTCCATTGTTGTATGCTCTCTACATAGTATCCAATCGCTACCTACTATGTCTTAGTCAGTTGAGTTTTTTTAGTACTTTTTTTTAGCACCGAGGGAACGCTAGGGGCTAACACACCTTTTTTTATAGTCTTTTTTATCTGGTAATTAGGAGTCTGTTTGTATATATTTTTGTGCAAATCATACTGTTTGACCTATAGAGGTTTATAATAAATATTATGTTTGTTGTATTTTTGATTGCATGGCGATTCATTCTTGTGCTACAGTTATTTGAGCCTCGCAATGTTTTGTGAGGCTAGTTCTATTCCTATAGTTATGCCCATTAGAGTGCCCCGGTGTTTTTCTTCTACAGGTAATGGGTTTTTCTTAGGGCTTGGGTCACTCCCACCCACTCTTTCTTTTGTTATCCAATTCATTTATTTTACCTACGATTTACGATCGGTTAGCGCTACTTTAGCCTCGATTTGCAGCGGCTTCACGAGACCCTGAAAAGACGCAATGCTTATTTTACCAGTGCTACACAGCTGTGTTGCAGAGTACAGCGTAACTATTCTGTGCGGGTGAGATTCACCGAGCCGCGCAGCACTGGTTACATCAACTAGCGGGGATTTGCCCAGATCATTGTGCCCCTGGGTGAAATCTCCTGTTAAACAACCACCTATACTCCCCTAGGCATCACTGGGAATTGTTTGCAATACCATAAACCTCATGGGTTCTCACTGTGTTCCAGTTTCCACTAAGTATTTGGATACAATTCTAGTCACATTTATACCATATCATTAAGTGATATATAGATTTATAGTGAAAACCATCCAGAATCAACAAACATTTTGGGGGTCTAACCCCTTTCCTAACGGTCTGAAAACCCCCAATTGACCACAATCAACTCCCCAACATTTAACCCATCCACTTAAAACGAGTCTATCCCTATAGGCCAATGAACTAGTTAATAGAATGTGAGTTAAACGGGTGGCAATGTCACTAATACAGTAAACTCAAGAAGTTGTTTGGATTGGCAGTGAAAGGAGCCAAGGTAAACAGAAACACGGAGACGTTGTACCCCTGATTATGGACTATAAGGTGGGATATATAGCAAAAATAGTGCTGAAAACATTGGCACATCTTACTATAGTGTCACTACTGCCCTATTATTCACATTTTCCTCCACTAGTATCTCTACGGACGACCGCACAATGGTAACAAATTAGTGAGGTCAATGTACAGTACAAACAAACTATGTGACATATCTTTGGTCCCAAGAATAAGGGAATGTTTCAACATGTTTATGATGTGCACAATGGACATTGTGTATATAAGGGAGAGATCTTTATACTTCCTATAACTGGCCATCAATATACAATTAGGGGCTGTTCTACATGGGACTTAAATTCATGGATTGGAAACAACCCCAGGATGACTAGAGTGGGAGATACACCACAAGTGGTGGGTGACAGAGCTGGATCCCTGACCCCACGGGGATTAAATAAAGACTATGATTGCAATGCTGTTCTTCTAACTCCTGATGTTCTTTTCAGTACACAATCAGGGAGATTCCATAAAAGTTCTTATCATTTAAAATGGTGCTAATTTTGCCCCAAACAATCGAAATCTTTATTTAACATTTGAAGCTAACATTGATTGGTTTGGGCTCAAATTTGCACCATTTTAAACAATAAGAACTTTTATTGATATAACCCTGACTATGTATAAATAACTTATTCTATGGTGTGGAAGTTGATTCATGCTGGTCTGGGTTGGAGTCCTGTAAATGATATGTTACTACTTTGGAAACCAAGTGAAATGTGATTAAGGAGAACTAAACTTAATTATTTTTTAATCCAAAGGTGAAGATTTTCTTCCCGAAACACTATACATTAAAGATTCTCTCTAGTAAGTTGCTTTTAGTACAGTACATGTAAGTTATCGATTCTGTAACAAAGAAGGCTTCCAGGTGCTGCCATACAACCCATAGTCCAGTTGGCTTTCAACAGAGCCACGCCCTGACCCCAGGATTCACTGCCTCTATGCACAAAATCTCTAGCTTCTCTTTCTAGCGAAAGATTTACACAGGGAGATTCAATAAAAGTTCTTATTGTTAAAAATGGTGCTAATTTTGCCCCAACCAATCAGATCTTATTTAACTTTGAAAGCTAACATCTGATTGGTTTGGGGCTAAATAGCACCATTTTACAATAAGAACTTTTATTAAATAACCCTGACTAGTATAAAAACTTATTTACTATGGGGGAAAGTTTGATTCATGCTTGTTTTGGTCGGGTTGGAGTCTGTAAATGAATGTTATACTTTGGAAACCAAGTGAAATGGATTAACGGAGAACTAAACTTATTCTTTTTTAATCCAAATGTGAAAGATTTTCTTCCCAGACACTTATTTACATTAAAAGATTCTTCTCTAGTAGTTGTGTTGCAGTACATGTAAGTTCATCGATTCTGTAACAAAGAAGGCTTCCAGGTTGCTGCCAGTACAACCCATAGTCCATGTTTGGCTTCAAAGAGCCACGCCCCCCTGACCCCAGGATTCACTGCCTCTATGCACAACATCTCTAGCTTCTCTTTCTAGCGAAAGATTTACAGGGGATATTCATAAAAGTTCTTATCGTTAAAAATGGTGCTAATTTTGCCCCAACCAATCAATCTTATTTAACATTGAAAGCTTACATCTGATTGGTTGTGGTAAATTTAGCACCATTTTTAACGATAAGAATTTTATTGAATAGCCCTGAACGTTTCTAAATGTATGTTGATGGTTGCTGGTGAAGCGCCATGTAAATGCCATGTTTTAGGAACATACAGCCCAAGAAGTCACAAGGAGACGTCCGAACTTCGCAAAATCCGGTCCGCTCAAGGATCCGCGAATTTTTTTTTTTAAATTTAAAAAACTCGAAAATACGAGAATCCTCGTAATTTAAAAAAAAATTTGAAAATATGGTATTCCCGAAAAATACAGAAATCCTCGTAATTTTAGAAAATTCGGAAGTTCGGAAGGCGGAAAATCAGGAAAATCCGCCGTTTGCGAATGGGATAAGTCCGCGGCGGATCCGGGTTCGGATCCGCGAACCGCCCATCCCTAGTAGTAACAAGTTCAATCCCCAATACAATAGTCTACGCCTGAATTCATGTTTTTTGTTGGTTTGTTTCCATCCATTATTTCTAGAAAAATATAAAGTTCTATATGTACAAACATACAGGAGATGTATAAAAGTTCTTATCGTTTAAAATGGTGCTAATCTTTGCCCCAACCAATCAGATGTTACGCTTTCAAATGTTAAATAAGATCTGATTGGTTTGGGGCAAAATAAGCACCATTTTAAACGATAAGAACTTTTATTGAATCTCCCTTTATATAAAGCAGCTCTGTAGTTTTATTTACTAACAGCGTGATTGCTTACAGCCTTCCGAAAAATACTAATAGTGAACTGATTTTACTGACATTTACTCTAATGTACTTGTATCTATAGCATCTGCAGTGGTGGCGCACAGCTTAGTGGTGGTTTTGCAAGCACAACAGCCATTGGGATACGGTTCAATTCCCAGGCTTTACCTTTTTTTTTGGTTTCTATTATATTTCTAGCAAAAGATAGGGGATATTAGAAAATGTAGAGTATCTATTAGCATATCTTGTATTCAATTAGATCAACTGGACTTGAAATGTATTTTCTTGAAGACGTTTCCGCTAGTAATCCGACTGACTTCTAATTCAGAATGACTTGTTACAAGAATCTGTGGCAATTATGTACCCTGGAAATCCCAATTCGCATATCACAGCCAGTTTTAAGGGCGTGATTGGATAGTTTGGCTAAGAGTGTTATAGAACGCCCAGGTTAAGGTGTGGTTTAAAACAGCATTGAAAATGGCAGACAGTTGGTGTCGAACCCCCCCACCTCTATTTAGGCGTGGTTCTTTATTTTCACATAAATTGGCCTCCTTAACACCCTCTTGAACAGTCACGTTCCTTCGCCAGTATGTTAACATTACAATCTTCAAAGGTATGTCCTTTATCCTTAAGATGCAGATACACGCTGAGTCCTGACCCGAGGGAATTGGCTCTTCTGTGCTGGGCCATAGTTTGATGCAGTTTGCTGTTTGGTCTCCCCCACATACAAATCAGAGCATTCTTCACTGCACTGCACTGCGTATATGATGTCGCTTTTCTTGTGTTTTGGTATTGGTGTTTTGGATGTACCATTTGCTGCCTCAGTGTTGTTCGTTCGGTTTACAAAGCGACAGGGATACGATGTTTTTTTAAAATTCTTCTTAATTTCTCGGAGACCCCTGCTACATATGGGATGACCATGTTCTTTTATAGAGGTGGGGGGGTTCGACACCAACTGTCTGCCATGTTACAATGCTGTTTAACACCTTACTCTGGGCGTTCCTATAACCACCTCTTAGCCACTATCTAATCACACCCTTAAACACCTGGCTGTGATATGCTAATTGGGATTTTCCAGGGTACATAATTGCCACAGATTCTTGTACAAGTCATCTGAATTGAGAAGAAAGACGTTGGATGACTAGCGAAACGTCTTCAAGAACTACATTTCAAGTCCACTTGATCTAATTGAATACAACAAGATATACCATGACCTGGATGAATGAGAACCTTCACCAGCAGTTATCTATTAGCCTTGTGGGATAGAGCCAGACACAGTATAGAAGTTGCCAGGTTGTTAAGATTCTCTTTCTTTACATCCCATGTTAGCAAGATTAAACTGCAAGGATTACTTTTTCTTTTTTTTGCATGAAAATCAAAGGAATTTATCATTGTTGTTATATATAATATATTATATATATATATATATAATATATAATATATATATTCACCAAATAATCAAAAGTTGCTAGCTGCGGCTTAAAAGTTCCGTAGTATCAATCCCTGTGTGTGTCCGCTCACACACCAATTAATTCAACATGGAACAACAGCAAACAGCAAGGAGACACAGGCAACCATAGCTTGCAATGTTGTGATCCTGTTGAAGCAGCTAAAAAAATTCACTTTGAATCGCAAGCTATGGTTTGCCTGTGTCTCCTGCTGTTGTTATATTATATATATATTCAATGCAACAATATAAAACTACAGCAGCACGATGAGCAAGTAAAAAGGCTTTAATACATAACGCCTTAGCAGCAAACACCTGTGTTTAAAAGTGCGACGTTTCGGGCTGTAGACTGTGAATTTGTACTTGAGAAACGTTGCAACTTTTAAACACAGGAGTTTGCTGCTACAGGCGTATGTATTAAAGCCTTTTTACTTGCAACCATGCGCTGTAGTTTTATATTGTTGTATATATATATATATATATCACATATGTAGGTACAGTATACACAGTTACTCCCGGAATAATGCTCATATTTGCTGCTGCTTTATATTGTTTTATATTGACTATACATTAAAAGCAAGGGACCTCCGGTAGTGATTTTCAGAGAATAACTACCGCAGCCCACGTGATACGCTAGGAGGCAACGGAGCTCAGGAGTATAATGCGTGGCTAAGAGAGTGGTGTAGGTTAAGGGAGATGGGTTTGGGTTTTTAGAGAACTGGGCTGACTTTTCTGCTGGCTACAGTGCTCTTTAAGTAGTGACGGATTGCACCTCAATGGTTGATGGGGCAGCTGTTTTGGGGGAGAAGATGGCTTAGTGGGGTTGGAGGAGATTTTAACTAGGTATGGGGGGGGAGGGAACGTTTACTACCACCGGGGTAGATAGAGAGTTAGGGATCAGGGGGCTAGTAAACACAACGGAGGAGGAGGAGAAGGAGGAGGGGGAGCATAGAGGAGAAGGAGAGGCACGTAACGACCATGTATGGAAGTAAATCAATTGATAATCTAAAAGTGTATGTTTACAAATGCAAGAAGTCTGGCTGGAAAACCGGCGAACTTGAAATAATAGCTTTAAAGAAAGGTTATGATGTAATTGGTATAGCAGAATCATGGCTTAATGATTCACACACACTGGACAGTAAATTTGAAGGGTACTCCTTATTTAGACTGACCGAGTACCGAAGTTAAAGAAAGGAGGAGGAGTGTATGTTGATATGTAAAACAGGAATTGAAGCCAATTTAAAATATGAATAGAGGGGAGCAAACGGATGCGGCAGAAACTTATGGGGAATGTGTACGATGGAAGCAAGAAGAAGGTGGGTTAAATAATTGTTGGAGTATGTTAAAGCCGCCGAATGCCGGGGAAGATGTGGAAATGAATCTCCATAGGCAGTTGGCGAAGGCTGCTGGTAGGGGCATGTTCTGGTTATGGGGATTTTAACTAATACCATATGGGATACGGCGCACACCGAAAATAGGACACTTGGACTCTGCAATCCACACGCTGTATTCAGAACAGTGCCATAACAAACCAAGGAATTCCCACTAGAAAGTTTCCTACTAGAAAGAATGCGTTGTTGGATCTGGTGATATCTAATAACCCAGAGCTCATTTGGAGATGAAGGTATGGGAAGCTTAGGGAATAGTGACCAGGATATAGTGTCATTTAATATAGGTTGCAGAGAAACTAAGTGCACTGGCTTAACAAAAACTTTTAACTTTAGGAAAGCTAATTGTCATGCTTTTAAAGGAATCGCTCCTGCTCATAGACTGGGGGGAACGTTTCTAGGTAAAGATACTGAGCAGATGTGGACCACTTTAAAGGGATATAAACTATTACATTTCCAATCGGTATCTTTAGGAAAAAAGTGGTAAAAAAATTAGGTCCACTCCGGCATGGCTTAATGCTCAGGTAAAAGGGAAATGAAAAAAAGAAAAGGGGCTTTTAAAAATTTTGAAACAGAAGGCACAGAAACAGGTTACAGGACTCTTCAAAAAAGTTGTAATAAAGGGTGCAAGAAAGCAATTAAACTAGCTAAAATAGAAAATGAAATACGGATTGCCGAACAAAGCAAGTCCACCCAGATGTTTTTTTTAAGTATATAAATGGTAAAAAATGTGACTGAGAATGTCGGGAACCATTAAATAATGGAGCTGATGGTGGTTGTAGAGGATGCCGAAAAGGCTAATCTGCTAAACCGTTTTTTTTACATCGGTTTTTAATGTTGAGAATCCTTACAGTGGGATTGTAAACAATGTGCAGGAGGAAATGAAGAGTTTTCACATTGGATAATAGAGGATATGGTATGGAATCAATTAAGACAAAGTTAATATCAATAAAAGCCCAGGACCAGATGGATTGGCTCCTAGGATTTTAAAAGAGCTTAGTTCAGTTCTAGCAGACCCTGTGTCTCATCTTTTCAGATTCGCCTTTGGTCTGGGGATGTGCCGCTGGATTGGAAAAAAGCCAATGTAATACAACAAAAAAGGTAGTCGTTACAGCCTGGTAACTATAGACCTGTAAGCCTAACATCAGTGGTAGGGAAGGTGATGGAAACTTTGTTAAGGGATCATATCCTTACTTTGTCTCCAGAGATCATCTTATTAGTAGTAAGTCAGCATGGAATTCATAGAAGAAATAGATCATGCCAGACAAATTTAATTGGTTTTATGAAGAAGTGAGTTAGAAGTTAGAATTCAGGCACAGCGGTGGATGTGGTATATTTGGGATCTTGCAAAGCCTTTGACTACTGTGCCCATAGCGACTAATGTATAAACTGAGGACTGTTGGCCTTGAAGAAAACATTTGTTCATGGATAGAGAACTGGTTAATTGGAACCGCAAACAGAGAGTGGTGGTTAATGGAGCTACATCTATGTGGGCTAAAGTTCTAAGCGGAGTTCCTCGGGTTCTGTACTGGGGCCGCTTCTGTTTAATCTGTTTATAAAATGACTTAGAAGGGGGCATTGAGAGCAAGGTCTCTGTGTGTTGCTGATGACACTAAATTATGCAGAGCTGGAAACTTCCAATGATGTGCAAGTGCTGCAAGCAGACCTAGATAGATTATCAACAAATGGGCAGCAATGGAGATGAGATTCACATGGTGATAAATGTAAGGTGATGCATTTGGGATTTAATAATCGTGTGCACCTACACCATAAATAACTCTGTGTTTAAGTGCATCGAAATGGAAAAAGATTTTGGGGGTTCTGGTAGATAACAGACTTAGCTGTAGCAAACAATGCCAGGTAGCAACAGCTAGAGCTAGCAAGATTTGCTTGTATAAAGAGGGGAATGGAATCAAGAGGGAAAAATTATTCCCCTCTTTACAAGGCAACTGGTAAGGCCACATTTGGAATATGCAGTGCAGTTTTGGAATCCCATATACAAAGGACATCTTGGAAATTGAGGCATAGTTCAGAGAAGGGCAACTAAATTAATAAGGGGAATGGAGGGGCTTGAATAGCCAGCAGATTAGACAAGTTAGGGCTGTTTACATTGGAGAAGCGGCGGTTGCGTGGGGGACATGATACCTTTACAAATATATTAATGGCCCATACAGTGAACTCTCTGGTGCATTGTTCACTAATAGGTCATATCAAGGACTCGTGGAATCCTTTTTAAGGTGGAAGAAAAGAAGTTTCATCTTCGGTTAGGGAGGTTTCTTTACAGTGAGAACGGTGACACTGTGGAACTGTCTTCCAGCAGAGCGTAGGTGTTAATGGCGAAGTTCATTGAATAGCTTTAAAAAAGGCCTGGATAAGTTTCTAAACTATAAAAATATTGAGAATTACTGTTATTAATGCATATACTGTAGTTCTGGTTGGTACGGGGATACTATACATAATATTGAGAAACTGGTATTAATACTATACTGTAGTTCTGGTTGGTATAGGGATACTTATAATATTGAGAATTACTGGTATATTAATGCTATCTGTAGTTCTGGTTGGTACGGGGATACTATATAATATTGAGAATTACTGGTATTAATACATATACTGTAGTTCTGTTGGTATAGGGATACTATAAATATTGAGAATTACTGTATTAATACATAATATACTGTAGTTCTGGTTTGGTACAGGTGATACTATATTAATATCGAGAATTACTGGTATTATCGCATATACCTGTAGTTCTGGTTGGTACAGGGATACTATATATATGCAGAATTACGGTATTAATACATATACTGTAGTTTCCTGGTTGGTATAGGGTATACTAATAATATGGAATTACTGGTACTTAATACATATACTTGAGTTTCTGGTTGGTATCAGGATACTATATAATATTGAGAATTACTGGTATTAATACATATACGTAGTTCTGGTGGTATAGGGATACTATATAATATTGAGATTACTGGTATTAATACATATACTGTTAGTTCTGGTTAGTATGGGGATACTAATATATTGAGAATACTGGTATTTAATATCATATACTGTAGTTCTGGTTGGTACAGGGATACTATATAATATTGGAATATGGTATTATACATATACTGTAGTTCTGGTTGGTACAGGGATAGTATAATAATATTGAGAATTACTGGTATTAATAAATATACTGTAGTTCTGGTTGGTACGGGGATACATATAATAGTGATAATTACTGGTATTAATACATATACTGGTAGTTCTGGTTGGTACAGGGATACTCTAATAATATTGCAGAATTACTGGTATGAAGCATATACTGTAGTTCTGGTTGGTACAGGGATACTATATAATATAGAATACTTGGTATTATACATATCCTGTAGTTCTGGTTGGTAATATTGATACTAATAATATTGAGAATTACGTTATTAATACATATACGGTAGTTTCTGGTTGGTACAGGGATACTATATAATATTGAGAATTACAGGTATTAGTACATATACTGTAGTTCTGGTTGGTACAGGGATACTATATAATATGAGAATTACTGGTATTAATACATATACTGTAGTTCTGGTTGGTAAGGGATACTATTAATATTGAGATTACTGTTAATACATATATACTGTAGTTCTGGGTTGGTACAGGGATACTATATAATATTGAGAATTACAGGTATTAATACATTACTTAGTTCTGTTGGTAAGGGATACTAGTATTATTGAGATTTTGTGTATTACTGATAACTATAGATCTGGTTGATCCAGGATACTTTCGATTGCCGTTTGGAGTCAGGAGGAATTTTCCCCCCTTTTTTTAGCGGGTTTTTTTGCCTTTCTGGATCAACTGTTAGTAGGGTTAAAAAAAAAAAAAAAAAGGGAATAGTTGGACTTGATGGACGAATGTCCTTATTCAACAATTACTATGTTACATGTTTACTATGTTTACATGTTACTATTGTATACACCGGTTTGCCAACACTCTCTCTCTCAATCCCATAGATTAACATATAAATCCTTGTACATATTGTTTAACCTAATGCATTCAAATAAACAAAAACAAATTATAATCTCTGTTCAACCCCTTGGAAAACAACCAGGAGATTCAATAAAAGTTTATCATTAAAAATGGTGCTTATTTTGCCCCAACCAATTCAGATCCTATTTAACATTTGAAAGCTAACATGTGATTGGTTGGGACAAATTAGCACCATTTTTAATGATAAGAACTTTATTGAATCTCCCTATATGCCTATTAACCCACCTTTTTTCTTCAAACGTGCCCATTTCCCTATCGCCCCACTCCTACCTGTTGTCTGGTACCGGCCTCAGGACCATAAATTCCAAGTCCTCCACTGTGTTAACCAGAATCTACAAAGTGACTCAGGACCGGTAAAGCTGTTTGTTTAGGGTTTATAAATTTTATGTTGACACATCCTGGCTTCATTTTTGTAGTCTCTTTTCTATATAAGTAGGCCACAGGGCCACCAAAACATAAACCGCAAAGGGGAGTCCAGCTAAAAGCTAAACTCTTCCCCAGTTTAGGATTACAAACCCTTCATCCAACATCTTAGTCTTTAGATAGCAGCTGTCAGTCATGGCCATGAGTGATGTCATGGTCAATGACTTATTTCTACTTTATGAGCTGTTTTTGGTTGTGCTGCCAGAGAAACCATTATGTTCTGAGCCACGAACTGCACTGACTATATAAGAGTATTATATTATCACAAGATGGCTGACATGGTACAATTCCTCTACAACTATAGTTATGTACTGTATGACCATTGATAACTTACTACTACACTTACTATACTTTTACATTATTATTTTAATTGGATAGAAATTAGAGAGAGTAATATTAGTGCAGTCATCCTTGAATTAACACAAATCATATATTAATAATCCAAATCAAACTTATTGATAAAAGAAAAGTTCTATGTAAAGTACTGGGTCTAAAAATGGTCAGATTAACAGCATTGTATACAAAAATAATCATTGTCAGTGATAAAAAACCTGATAAAACACATTGTGCCAGGTGTCTGTGTGGTTTTGCAATACCCAGTTTTGTCATCAAGCGAGCCTCCAATATGTCATATACCAAAAAAAGTGAGTAGATATTTCATTATTCACAAAATGTACACCTATCACTCAATATACTGGGGTTAGGAGCATAACTAGTAGTCCATTTCTTTACTTTGTGAAGGCGAATATATCAAAAATAAAAGTTTTTGTACCACGAGTCTGCAGATCCTGTATTCATTCTGTCTAGGTTTCAATCAATTGCATCACGGGAATCCACCAATGATCCCAGAAGATAGAGTAAACACAAATAGGGTAGACACAAGAGACTCAAACTTGTTAAATCGTCAATATTGATTTATTAGGAGTGAAGCCAACATCTTTCGAACGCAGGTTCTTCATCAGGTGCAGGTGGAAAGTCACTGACATACTACTGACCCCCAAAAAATACACCTTTATCTTTTTTGAGAAGAAAACTTAACAAAAATGTTTGGTATCAGTAGCTGAGATAAATTCCCCTGAAAACCAGTGAGCAAACTTATCTGCGTTATTATGTCAAGTTCCCCAAAATCTTACATTTAGGTTTGGGTCCCCATTAATGTCACTGACAAGTTTTGGTCTATCTGCTGGAAGCTTCTTAAATCCAACGTCTTGACAACATTGGGTCCAGTCTTCTGTGCTAGTGATGAACCACTGTGTATCAAGGCTTTTATATGTCCTGAGCATGGCGCTGTATACCATTGAGGTTTAACCCATAATCTCTTGCCCGTATGGTTGGTTGGCTTAGCAGTATAACTCTTCCCCTATAAATTTCTTGGGGAGGGTCCAACTTGCTTGGCCCTATAATCTTACCAACCTGCTTATTAATATGTCCATATGAAACTATCATGTATCAGCTTCACTCAGCTTAGATATAAACCGACCAACTATGGGAAGGGTCAGTCCTGCCTGGATTGTGATGGAAACTGCTGGTGAAGAAAGCGTTTCCATACGCCTCATATTGTGTACATTTTATTTTCCAAATGACATTGTTAACTTACATAAGACCGACCAGCGGATCTATGAACGACCCCCAAACCAAGTGCCATAGATGCGACACTTGCCTGAATCAGCGTTTGCTGCAGGTGTATGGGTAGCCATAGGTCAGACCTCATCCTGTTAGTCGACATGTGTACGAGCCTTATGCAGTTTAGGAAGGCTTAAACTTCAAATGCGTTGTTAATTATGTAATAATTAGTTTATTAATTAGTCATAAAGTCTACTTACCTCTAAACCTGTCCCTCAAATCGTTTATCTGTTGACCTGAAGGAGCCCATGGTGTGAAACATGCCGTAATATATCTCGGCAATACAAACAGAAAGCTAAAAGCAGTGCACAAATATTTCATACTGAGTTACATAATCTCCGTGTTCATTAAAAGTTGTAGGATAACCGCCCATGGTATAATGTGTAAGGTTCTTTATATAATGGTTGTGCAGCTGTTATATAGGAATGAGAAACATTTAGAGATATATAATACAATGCACATGTATGGGATAGTGTGTGTGGATATTTTGCCCGCGTTATAACTTTACCCTTTAAAAATATGGTGGGCCATTGATCAGGTACCCGGGCGATTTTCGCTCCATGTATGGTGCCCGCTGTGAAATTCAGCTGATTGATTGGCCGATTTCATTATCGGGATTGGTGACATCCTCTGGCTGATGATTATCAATTGTGGCCCAATAATATCGATCGGCCAAGGTTTCACCAATCCCCAAACTAATGAGGCCGATTTTCCATCATACAGGGAGATGTGAGATCTGGCACAATTTGGAATGCTAACCATTGTTACTATTGATTAACAAGGGTTGTGCTATGCCTGTGCCATTTGCCAATCACTTTTTGGCCTTAGTGGCAGCGATGCCTTAAACTTTTCAATTGTGTTTTTCAAGCCCCAACAGCTAATCGCTAATTGTGCGAGTTTAGGTAAATCCATCAGTCCATGTGATTATGTCAGTAAAATGGAATTAAGATCAATCAGGTTGAAATCTCTGTAACTTTGTTATTTCACCTAGGGTCTCGGGATCTGCAGAAGGAAACTGGAATTCCACCTAAAATTTCCGAAATCAAAATTTTTCTACTTTCTAGGAATTATTGAAAATGTCAAAAATAGTTCTGTGTTTGGAAAAATCCAAAAAGCGCTTCATCCAATGGACAAATATCGTTGTTGCTGTGTAAAATCAGTGGCCAGTGATCATGATCTTCATACAAGCAGGTTACTCAATAAAAGTTTCTTCAGGCTCATTTAGCCAGAGTCGCTATCTCTCTGGGTAAGGTCCTTTTGCGATTCAATATCGCGTTTGGAATCTGGGTAAATCCCGAAAGGGATTTACTCACTGCAGGATTTTAAAATCCAGCACTAAAACTAGTGCAAAACGTGATATTGAATTTGAAGTGTCGTTTTGTGTAACCGCGCATCCGACGCTCATATGATTAAAGTCGCGTTAACCATTAGTGAACCGGTTAGCACGACTTTAACTCCATATATTTGCCCAGCGAGTCTGAGTAAATCGTCCCATTATCATATAAAATTATGCTAATTTTGCTCAACCAATCAGATCTTATAAACATTTAAAGCCAACATCTGATTGGTTGGGGCAAAATTTGAACACATTTTAAATGATAAGAATTTATTTGAATCTCCCTAAATATCGCTGCACACAGCAAAATTACAGTTCATTAACCAAACTCACACATATATAGACATTGGACCTTCATCCGATGAGATAATCAGAAAGACCATTTGGGTCCCTATATTCGAGAACAAATGAAACCAGGCAATCAGGTGAGTACAAAATAATATATCCCCTAGTGACAGATACAAGTACTACAAAATAACCAATACATATGACATAGTAATACAGTAACAATAAAAACAATTGACACAAGAGAAGGGAAGGAAAAACTGAAATTGCGTCATAGGAAGACCCAATTTTACAGTTAACCCATTGTGTGTGTGTGTGTGCGTGTGTGTTGCAGTGTCAGAGAGACCAGGGTACCTATATAAAGTACCCTCTGATCAGGTGTATCTAATAGAAAGTGGTAATTGGACTTGATTAGCTCTCCAAACAGTCAGGACATCGAACGTTACCTGTTCCTTCCCTCTGTTTTCATTAGCTCTTCATCCTCTGCCCTGTTCTTGGTTATTCTTCTTTTATATTCTCCTCTAGCCTTCACCTCCCGTTATAGAGTTTAGCTTTACTACTCTGCTGGTGGTGTGTGTTTATCTGTTGTTAAATCTCGTTCGACACTTGCTTGTTTTTTGACCACTCTCTTGTTTGCTACCTGGAGCGAAGTTTTTGCTATTTTTTTCAGACTAAACACTCCCTTTCCTGGAGCAATCCCCCAAATATATATTTTTGTTGTCTACACACCTTTCAGCTACAGAATGATACATTATTTCACACGTTGTTGTAGAATTCCGTTCTTCATTGACCTTGATGCTTTAGGACATTTTCATTTAAAAATGAATAACAAAAGAAATTTAAAGCTAAAAATTCTTCCCAAAACCCACTGAGTAAGTGAACAAAGCCCACTAAATATAAATCTCCCACAGGTCCTGAATCAAACAGTATGCCACATGTCATGCACATGCACACAAATACATCCAGCAATTAACCCAAAGGAAGAACATGGAAAAATACTAATATAGAAAAAAAACTTGTGCAGCCTGAAACAAATGTAGCTAATGATTTTGAGTGTGTTTCAAGTTAATTTTTCTATCATTCCCAAAGATGATCATTAGATCACCTTGGGCATGATTACAAACCTGCAATAGGGCATAAATGCATTTTTCCAAGTTGAATTCCGATAGGAAAAAGCACTTCCCGAAAAGCATTTTCCAGAAAAGTGATTTTTCATTTATTAGCAAGGTCAATATTTAGGTGACCAGAAATGATCATCTATAATTGATTACCGTCAGCGTTAACTGCTTTGTATAGCATGTATTGCATTGTGGGGTCTGATCTGAACTGTTGGGGGATCAAGGGGAGTAGGGAGCACTGGCCCTACAATCCCCTTTGGCAACTATTAAAAAGAGAGGACGATAGCCAGGATGAATCCTGTATACTGCCAGTAGGCTACCTAGCCAGGTATTATCAGCATATGTACTTGGCAGTCAAAGGGTAAAATCATATTCATCATGATCAATAAACATTTACCTGTTGTGGTAGTTAAAATCTCTTGTCGTTTTTGGGGAATTTTTTTGATGAATGCTGTTAAGTGCGAGAGATATCGTCTCAACTGCAAGATGCACACGGGGGGTATGAGTAAAAAGGCAAATTCCTTAAGTAAATTTCCACTGCAATTGTGAATGTGGAGACCAATATGTCGATAATATTGGTTCTTGGCTTGATCTATTGTCTCACAATTGAAGAAATATCCACAGTATCTTGAATAATTTATCTTCGGGTAGTTTAATAGAGTGAGATTTGCTAAAAATGATCCGTATTCTGCATTCTTTGACTATACGGGTAATGGAGAGTAATAAAAATACTTTCAAAAGTATATTAACTTGAAACCAAAGAAACAATCTTATGTTTCTCCCCAAGAATAGGTGAAAAGAAATACCTTGCGAACCACAAATCCTCATTCAAACTATCTAAGTAGCTAACATAATTGTTTGAGAAAGGGGTCCCACATCCAAATTAGCAATAACACGAAAGAAGAGATTTTTTAATAATTTTTTATTATAATAAATGGTTTTTATTCTGTGTCTGAAAATGATCATAATGGAGAACATCCACACAAATCCCTCCTCGGGAGAGAAGTAGAATGTCAACATTTGTTTCTCGCTCTCTCCACTGCATCATCAGATTGATAATTCCAACCCAGGTCAACCGAAATTTTTATAAATTTACTTATTGCGTAAAGACTGGATTATCACTTTGTACTGTCCGATGAAATATGGGAATGTGTCCTCTATCACTGAGAGGAAGGTCAGTAGCCTCCATAGCTGATCTGTATAATAAATAAATATTGGATTTATCACTTTGTACTGTCCGATAGAAATATGGGAATGTGTCTCTTCACTGAGGAAGGGTCAGTAGTAGCTCCATAGTTGATCTGTATAATATAAAAATATTGGATTTACTTTGTACTGTCCGATAGAAATATGGGAATGTGTCTCTACACTGAGAGAAGGGTCAGTAGCTCCATAGCTGATCTGTATATATAATAAAATATTGGATTTATCACTTTGTACTGTCCGATAGAAATATGGGAATGTGTCTCTATCACTGAGAGAAGGGTCAGTAGCTCCATAGCTGATCTGTATAATAATAAAAAGGATTGGATTTATCACTTTTGTACTGTCCGATAGAAATATGGGAATGTGTCTATCACTGAGAGAAGGGTCAGTAGCTCCATAGCTTGATCTGTTAATTATAATAAAGCTGGATTATCACTTTGTACTGTCCGATAGAAATATGGGAATGTGTCTCTATCACTGAGAGAAGGGTCAGTAGCTCCATAGCTGATCTGTTTATATATAATAAAGATGGATTTATCACTTTGTACTGTCCGATAGAAATATGGGAAGTGTCTCTATCACTGAGAGAAGGGTCAGTAGCTCCATAACTGATCTGTATAATAAATAAAGATTGGATTTATCACTTTGTACTGTCATGACGAAAATATGGGAATGTGTCTCTATCACTGAGGAGAAGGGTCAGTAGCTCCATATGATCTGTATAATATAATAACAGATTGGATTTATCACTTTGTACTGTAGATAGAAATATGGGAATGTGTCTCTATCACTGAGAGAATGGTCTGTAGCTCCATAACTGATCTGTATAATATAATAAAGATTGGATTTATCACTTTGTACTGTCCGATAGAAATATGGGAATGGTCTCTATCACTGAGAGAAGGTGGTCAGTAACTCCATAACTGATTTGTATAAATTATAAAGTTTGGATTATCACTTGCACTGTCTGATAGAAAATATGGGAATGTGTCTCTATCACTGAGAGAAGGGTCAGTAGCTCATAGCTGATCTGTATATATATAAAAGATTGGATTTATCACTTTGCACTGGCTGATAGAAATATGGAATGTGTCTCTATCACTGAGAGAAGGGTCAGTAGCTCGATAGCTGATCTGTATAATATATAAAGATTGGATTTATCACTTTGTACTGTATGATAGAAATATGGAATGTGTTCTCTATCACTGAGAGAAGGGTCAGTAGCTCCCTAGCTGATCTGTATAATATAATAAAGATTGGATTTATCATTTGTACTGATGATAGAAATATGGGAATGTGCTCTATCATGAGAGAAGGGTCAGTAGCTCCATAACTGATATGTATAATATAATAAGATTGGATTTATCACTTTGTTACTGTGTGATAGAAATATGGGAGATGTGTCTCTATCACTGAGGAAGGGTCCAGTAGTCTCCATAACTGATCTGTAAAATACTAATAAAGTTGGGATTTTACTTGTACTGTCTAATAGAAATATGGGAATGTGTCTCTATCACTGAGAGAAGGGGTCAGTAGCTCCATAATTGATCTGTTATAATATAATAAAGATTGGATTTATCCCTTTGTACTGTGTGATAGAATATGGGATGTGTCTCTATCACTGAGAGAAGGGTCCGTAGCTCCATAGCTATACTGTAAAATATAATAAAGATTGGATTTATCACTTTGTATTGTCGATAGAAATATGGGAATGTGTCTCTATCACTGAGAGAAGGGTCAGTAGCTCCATTAGCTGATCTGGTAACAGATACTAAAGATAAATATTGGATTTATTTATCACTTGTACTGTCCGATGAAATTGGGAATGTGTCCTCTCTACACTGAGAAAGGGTCAGTAGCTCCATAGCTGATCTGTATAATATAATAAATATTGGATTTATCATTTGTACTGTCCGATAGAAATATGGGGAATGTGTCTCTATCACTTAGAGAAGGGTCAGTAGCTCCATAGCTATCTGTATATATAATAAATATTGGATTTATCACTTTGTACTGTCCGATAGAAATATGGGAATGTGTCTCTATCACTGAGAGAAGGGTCAGTAGCTCCATAGCTGATCTGTATAATATAATAAAGAACTGGATTTATTCACTTTGTACTGTCCGATAGAAATAGGGAATGTGTCTCTATCACTGAGAGAAGGGTCAGTAGCTCTCCATAGCTGATCTGTATAATATAATAAAACTGGATTTATCACTTTGTACTGTCCGATAGAAATATGGGAATGTGTCTCTATCACTGAGAGAAGGGTCAGTAGCTCCATAGCTGATCTTTAAATATAATAAAGACTGGATTTATCACTTTGTACTGTCCGATAGAAATATGGGAATGTGTCTCTATCACGAGAGAAGGGTCAGTAGCTCCATACTGATCTGTATAATATAATAAGATTGGATTTATCACTTGTACGTGATAGAAATATGGGAATTGTGTCCTCTATCACTGAGAGAAGGGGTCAGTAGCTCCATACTGATCTGTAATAATATAATAAGATTGGATTTATCACTTTGTACTGTTATAGAATATTGGAATGTTGTCTCTATCACTGAGAGAAGGGTCAGTAGCTCCAAAACTGATCTGTATAATATAATAAGATTGGATTTATCACTTTGTACTGTCGATAGAAATATGGGAATTGTGTCTCTATCACTGAGAGAATGGTCAGTACCTCCATACTGATTTGTATAATATAATAAAGTTTGGATTTATCACTTTGCACTGTCTATAGAATATGGGAATGTTCTCTATCACTGAGAGAAGGGTCAGTTACTCCATAGCTGATCTGTATAATTAATAAAGATGGATTTATCACTTTGACTGTTGATAGAAATTGGAATGTGTCTCTATCACTGAAGAGAGGGTCAGTAGCTCCTAGCTGATCTGTATAATATAATAAAGATTGGATTTATCACTTTGTACGTATGATAGAAATATGGAATTGTCTCTATCACTGAGAGAAGGGTCAGTACTCCATAGCTGATCTGTATAATATAAATAAAGATTGGATTTATCACTTTGTACTGTATGATAGAAATATGGGAATGTGTCTCTATCACTGAGAGAAGGGTCAGTAGCTCCATAACTGATCGTATAATATAATAAGATTGGATTATCACTTTGTACTGTGTATAGAAATATGGGAAGTGTCTATCATGAGAGAAGGGTCATAGCTCCATAACTGATCTTTATATAATAAAGATTGGATTTATCACTTTTACTGTTAAATAAAAATGGGAATGTGTCTCTACACTGAGAGAAGGGTCAGTAGCTCCATAATTGATCTGTATAATAATAATAAAGATTGGATTTACCCTTTGTACTGGTGATAGAAATATGGGAATGTGTCTCTATCACTGAGAGAAGGGTCCGTAGCCCATAGCTGACTGTATAATATAATAAAGAATTGGATTTATCACTTTGTATTGTCGATAGAAATAGGGAATGTGTCTCTATCACTGAGAGAAGGGTCAGTAGCTCCATAGCTGATCTGTAAAATATAATAAAGATTGGATTTATCACTTTGTACTGTCCGATAGAAATATGGGAATGTGTCTCTATCACTGAGAGAAGGGTCATAAGCTCCCTCCATACTGATCTGTATAATATAATAAAGATTGGATTTATCACTTTGTACTGTCCGATAGAAATATGGGAATGTGTCTCTATCACTGAGAGAAGGGTCAGTAGCTCCATAACTGATCTGTAAATATAATAAAGATGGGATTTATCACTTTGTACTGTATGATAGAAATATGGAAATGTGTCTCTATCACTGAGAGAAGGGTCAGTAGCCCATAGCTGATCTGTATAAATATAATAAAGATTGGATTTATCACTTTGTACTGTTGATAGAAATATGGGATGTGTCTCTATCACTGAGAGAAGGGTCAGTAGCTCCATAACGTGATCTGTATATAATAAAGATGGATTTATCACTTTGTACTGTAAATGATAGAATGTGGAATGTGTCTCTATCGCTGAGAGAAGGGTCAGTAGCTCCCATATCTGATCTGTATATTATAAAGATTGGATTTATCACTTTGTACTGTGTGATAGAAATTGGAATGTGTCCCTATCACTGAGAGAAGGTCAGTAGCTCCATAACTGATCTGTAATAATATAAAAGATTGGATTTATCACTTTGTACTGTGTGATAGAAAATATGGGAATGTGTCTCTATCACTGAGAGAAGGGTCAGTAGCTCCATAGCTGATCTGTATAATATAATAAAGATTGGATTTTATCACTTTGTACTGTATGATAGAATATGGGAATGTGTCTCTATCACTGAGAGAAGGTCAGTAGCTCCATAACTGATCTGTATACTATAATAAAGATTTGATTTATCACTTTGTGTACTGCTGTTATAAATATGGGAATGTGTCTCTATCACTGAGAGAAGGGTCAGTAGCTCCATAACCTAATCTGTATAATATAACTAAAGAATTTGGATTATCATCACTTTGTACTGTCGCCGTAGAAATATGGGAATGTGTCTCTATCACTGAGATAAGGGTCAGTAGCTCCCTAAACTGATCTGTATAATATAATAAAGTTGGATTTATCACTTTGTACTGTCCGATAGAAATATGGGGAATGTGTCTCTATCACTGAGAGAAGGTCATAGCTCCATAACTGATCTGTATAATATAATAAAGATTGGATTTATCACTTGTACTGTCTAATAGAAATATGGGAATGTGTCCTCTTCACTGAGAGAAGGGTCGTAGCTCATAACTGATCTGTAAATATCATAAAGATTGGATTTTATCACTTTGTACTGTCGCGATAGAATATGGGAATGTGTCTCTATCACTGAGAGAAGGGTCAGTAGCTCCATAACTGATCTGTATAATATAATAAGATTGGATTATCACTTTGTAACTGTCCGATAGAAATATGGAATGTGTCTCTATCACTGAATAATGGTCAGTAGCTCCATAACTGATCTGTATAATATAAACAGAATTGATGATTTATCACTTGTACTGTCCTGAAATATGGGAAGTTGTCTCTATCACTGAGAGAAGGGTCAATAGCTCCATAACTGTTTATTATATTATACAGATCAGCTATGGAGCTACTGACCCTTCTCTCAGTGATAGAGACACATTCCCATATTTCTATCGGACAGTACAAAGTGATAAATCCAGTCTTTACGCAATAAGTAAATTTATAAAATATTTCGGTTGGACCTGGGTTGGAATTATCACATCTGATGATGTCAGTGGAGAGAGAGAAGAACAAATGTTGACATTCTATCTCTCCGAGGATGGGATTTGTGTGGAGTTCTCCATTATGATCAATTTTCAGACACAGAATAAAAACCATTTATTTAATAAGAAAAATATTATTAAAAAATCATCTTCTCGTGTTATTGTAATATGTGGGACCCCTTCTCAACAATATGTTAGCTACTTAGATAGTTTGAATGAGGATTTTGTGGTTCGCAAGGTATTATTCTTTTCACCTGCTTGGGGAGATAACATTAAGATGTTTCTTGGTTTCAAGTTATATACTTTTGAAAGTATTTTATTACTCTCCAATTACCCGTATAGTCTAAAGAATGCAGAATACGGATCATTTTTAGCAAATCTCACTCTATTAAACTACCCAGAAGATAAATTAATTCAAGATACTTGGATAAGTTTCTTCAATTGTGAGACAATAGATCAAGCCAAGAACCAATATTATCGACATATTGGTCTCCACATTCACAATTGCAGTGGAAATTTACTTAAGGAATTTGCCTTTTTTACTCATACCCCCCGTGTGCATCTTGCAGTTGAGACGATATCTCTCGCACTTAACAGCATTCATCAAAAAATTCCCCAAAAACGCAAAGAAGATTTTAACTACCACAACAAGGTAAATGTTATTGATCATGATGAATATGATTTTACCCTTTGACTGCCAAGTACATATGCTGATAATACCTGGCTAGGTAGCCTACCTGGCTAAGTAACTACAGGATACATCCTGGCTATCTGTCTCTCTTTTTTAAATAGTGCCAAAGGGGATTGTAGGGCACAGTGCTCCCTACTCCCCTTGATCCCCCAACAGTTCAGATCAGACCCCAATGCAATACATGCTATACAAAGCAGTTAAACGCTGACGGAGATCAATTCTAGATGATCAGTTCTGGTCACCTAAATATTGACCTGTGCTAATAAATGAAAAATCACTTTCTGGAAAATGCTTTTCGGGAAGTGCTTTTTCCTATCGGAATTCAACTTGGAAAATGCCATTTATGCCCATATTGCAAGGTTGTAATCATGCCCAAAGGTGATCTAATGATCATCTTTGGGAATGATAGAAAAATTAACTTGAAACACACTCAAAATCATTAGCTACATTTGTTTTCAAGGCTGCACAAAGTTTTTTTTCTATAATTAGTATTTTTCCATGTTCTTCTTTGGGGTTAATTGCTGGCTGTATTTGTGTGCATGTGCATGACATGTGGCATACTGTTTGATTCAGGACCTGTGGGAGATTTATATTTAGTGGGCTTTGTTCACTTATCATGTGGGTTTGGGAAGAATTTTAGCTTTAAATTGTCTTTTGTTATTCATTTTTTAAATGAAAATCTCCTAAAAGCATCAAGGTCAATGAAGAATCTGGAATTCTACACAAACGTGTGAAATAATGGTATCATTCTGTAGCTGAAGGTGTGTAGACAACAAAAATATATAGTTTGGGGGATTGCTTCCAGGAAAGGGAGTGTTTAGTCTGAAAAAAATAGCAAAACTTCGCTCCAGGTAGCAAACAAGAGAGTGGTCAAAAACAAAGCAAGTGTCGAAACGAGATATTACAACAGATAAACACACCACCAGCAGAGTAGTAAAGCTAAACTCTATAACGGGAGGTGAAGGCTAGAGGAGAATATAAAAGGAAGAATAACCAAGAACAGGGCAGAGGATTGAAGAGCTAATAGAAAACAGAGGGAAGGAACAGGTACGTTCGATGTCCTGACTGTTTGGAGAGCTAATCAAGTCCAATTACCACTTTCCTTATTAGATACACCTGATCAGAGGGTACTTTATAGTATCCCTGGTCTCTCTGACACATGCACACACACGCACACACACACACACAATGGGTTAAATGTAAAATTGGGTCTTCCTATGACGCAATTTCAGTTTTTTCCTTCCCTTCTCTTGTGTCATTGTTTTTATTGTTACTGTATTACTATGTCATTATGTATTGGTTATTTGTATGTAACTTGTATAACTGTCACTAGGGGGATATATTATTTTGTACTCACCTGATATGCCTGGTTTCATTTGTTCTCTGAATATAGGGACCCAAATGGCTCTTTCTGATTATCTCATCGGATGAAGGTCCAATGTCATATATGTGTGAGTTTGGTTAATGAACTGTAATTTTGCTGGTGTGCAGCGATATTTAGGGAGATTCAATAAAATTTCTTATCATTTAAAATGGTTCAAATTTTGCCCCAACCAATCAGATGTTGGCTTTAAATGTTTAATAAGATCTGATTGGTTGAGGCAAAATTAGCATAATTTTATATGATAATGGGGACGATTTACTCAGACTCGCTGGGCAAATATATGGAGTTAAAGTCGTGCTAACCGGTTCACTAATGGTTAACGCGACTTTAAATCTATATGAGCGTCGGATGCGCGGTTTACACAAAAAACGACACTTCAAATTCAATATCACGTTTGCACTAGTTTTAGTGCTGGATTTTAAAATCCTGCAGTGAGTAAATCCCTTTTCGGGATTTACCCAGATTCGCAAACGCGATATTGAATCGCAAAAGGAACACTTACCCAGAGAGATAGCGACTCTGGCTAAATGAGCCTGAAGAACTTTTATTGAGTAACCCTGCTTGTATAGAAGATCACTGATCACTGGCCACTGATTTTACACAGCAACGATATTGTCCATTGGATGAAGCGCTTTTTAGGATTTTTCCAAACCACAGAACTATTTTTGACATTTTTCAATAATTCCTAGAAATGTAGAAAAATTTTGATTTCGGAAATTTTAGGTGGAATTCCCAGTTTCCTTCTGCAATCCCGAGACCCCTATGGGTGAAATAACAAAGTTACAGAGATTTCAACCTGATTGATCTTGAATTCCATTTACTGACATAATCACATGGACTGATGGATTTTACCTAAACTCTGCACAATTAGCGATTAGCTGTGGGGCTTGAAAAACACAATTGAAAAGTTTAAGACATCGCTGCACTAAGCCAAAAATGATTGGCAAATGGCACAGGCATAGCACAACCCTTGTTAATCCAATAGTACAATGGTTAGCATTCCAATTAGTGCCAGATCTCACATCTCCCTGTATGATGGAAAATCGGCCTCATTAGTTATGGGGATTGGTGAAACCTTTGGCCGATCGATATTATTGGCCACAATTGATAATATCAATCAGCCAGAGATTTCACCAATCCCGATAATGAAATCGGCCAATACAATCAGCTGAATTTCATCAGCGGGCACCATACATGGAGCGAAAATCGCCCGGTACCTGATCAATGGCCACCATAGATTTTAAAGGGTAAGAGTATAACGCGGGCAAAATATCCACACACACTATCCCATACATGTGCATTGTATTATATATCTCTAAATGTTTCTCATTTCCTATATAACAGCTGCACCATTATATAAAGAACCTTACACATTATACCATGGGCGGTTATCCTACAACTTTTAATGAACACGGAGATTATGTAACTCAGTATGAAATATTTTGCACTGCTTTTAGCTTTCTGTTTGTATTTGCCGAGATATATTACGGCATGTTTACACCATGGGCTCCTTCAGGTCAACAGATAATACGATTTGAGGGACAGGTTTATGAGGTAAGTAGACTTTATTGACTAATTAATAAACTAATTATTTACATAATTAACAACGCATTTGAAGTTTAAGCCTTCCTAAACTGCATTAAGGCTCGTACACATGTCAGACTACGAGGATGAGGTCTGACCTATGGCTAACCCATACACCTGCAGCAAACGCTGATTTCAGGCAAGTGTCGCATCTATGGCAGCTTGGTTGGGGGTCGTTCATAGATCCGCTGGTCGGTCTTATGTAAGTTACACAATGTCATTTGGAAAATAAAATGTACACAATATGAGGCGTAATGGAAAAGCTTTCTTCACCAGCAGTTTCATCAAATCCAGGCAGGACTGACCCTTCCCATAGTGGTCGGTTTATATCTAAGCTGAGAGAAGCTGATACATGATAGTTTCATATGGACATATAATTAAGCAGGTTGGTAAAGATTATAGGGCCAAGCAAGTTGGACCCTCCCCAAGAAATTTATAGGGAGAGATTATACTGCTAAGCCAACCAACCATACAGGGCAAGGCATTATGGGTTAAACCTCAATGGTATACAGCGCCAGCTCAGGACATAATAAAAGCCTTGATACACAGTGGTTCATCACTAGCTACAGAAGACTGGACCCAATGTTGTCAAGACGTTGGGAATTTAAGAAGCTTCCAGCAGATAGACCAAAACATTGTCAGTGACATTAATGGGGACCCAAACCTAAATGTAAGATTTTGGGGAACTTGACATAATAAACGCAGATAAGTTGCTCACTGGTTTCAGGGGAATTTATTCTCAGCTACTGATACAAACATTTTTGTTAAGTTCTTCTCAAAAAAGATAAAGGTGGATTTTTGGGGGTCAGTAAGTATGTCAGTGACACTTTCCACCTGCACCTGATGAAGAACCTGCGTTCGAAAGATGTTGTGCTTCACTCCTAATAAATCACATATTGAGCATTTAACAAGTTGTGAGTCTCTTGTGTCTACCCTATTGTGTTTACTCTATCTTCTGGGATCATTGGTGGAGTCCCTGATGCAATTGAATTGAACCTAGACAGAATGAATACAGGATCTGCAGCTCATGGTACAAACCTTTTATTTTTGATATATTCGCCTTTCACAAAGTAAAGAAATGACTACTAGTTATGCTCCTAACCCCAGTATATTGAGTGATAGGTTGTATTTTGTGAATAATGAAATATCTACTCACTTTTTTGGTATATGACATATTGGAGGCTCGCTTGATGCCAAAACTGGGTATCAAACCACACAGACAACATGGCACAATGGTTTTTATCAGGTTTTCTTATCACTGACAATGATATTTTTGTATACAATGCTGTAATCTGACCATTTGTAGACCCAGTACTTTACATAGAACTTTTCTTTTATCAATAAGTTTGATTTGGATTATTATATATGATTGTGTTAATTCAAGGATGACTGCACTATATTACTCTCTAATTTCTCCAATTAAAATAATAATGTAAAAGTATAGTAGTAGTGTAGTATAGTAAGTTATCAATGGTCATACAGTACATAACTATAGTTGTAGAGAATTGTACCATGTCAGCCATCTTGGATATAATATAATACTCTTATATAGTCAGTGCAGTTCTGGCTCAGACATAAATGTTTCATCTGCAGCACCAAAAACAGCTCATAAAGTAGAAATAAGTCATTGACCATGACATCACATTCATGGCCATGACTGACAGCTGCTATCTAAAAGACTAAGATGTTGGGATGAAGGGTTTTAAATCCTAAACTGGGGAAGAGTTTAAGCTTTATTCCTGTGACTCCCGCTTTGCGGTTTATGTTTTGGTGTGCCCCTGTGGCCTACTTTATATAGAAAAGACGGTACAAAAATGAAGCCAGGATGTGTCAACATAAATATTTTATAAACCCTAAACAAACAGCTTTACCGGTCCTGAGTCACTTTGTAGATTCTGGTAACACAGTGGAGGACTTGGAATTTATGGTCCCTGAGGCGGTACCAGAAACAGGTAGGGGCGATAGGGAAATGACGTTTGAAGAAAAAAGGTGGGTTAATAGGCATATAGGGAGATTCAATAAAAGTTCTTATCATTAAAAATGGTGCTAATTTTGTCCCAACCAATCACATGTTAGCTTTCAAATGTTAAATAGGATCTGATTGGTTGGGGCAAAATAAGCACCATTTTTAATGATAAGAACTTTTATTGAATCTCCCTGGTTGTTTTCCAAGGGGTTGAACAGAGATTATAATTTGTTTTTGTTTATTTGAATGCATTAGGTTAACAATATGTACAAGGATTTATATGTTAATCTATGAGGATTGAGAGAGAGAGTGTTGTGCAAACCTGTATACAATAGTAACATAGTAACATAGTAACATAGTAACATAGTAATTAAGGTTGAATAAAGACATTCGTCCATCAAGTCCAACCTATTCCCTTTTTTTTTTTTTTTTTTTTAACCCTACCTAACAGTTGATCCAGAGGAAGGCAAAAAAACCAGCTAAAAAAGGGGGGAAAAAATTCCTTCCTGACTCCAAACGGCAATCGGAAAGTACCCTGGATCAACCAGATCTATATGCATTAATACCAGTAATTTCTCAATATTATATAGTATCCCTATACCAACCAGAACTACAGTATATGTATTAATACCAGTAATTCTCAATATTATATAGTATCCCCGTACCAACCAGAACTACAGTATATGCATTAATACCAGTAATTCTCAATATTATATAGTATCCCTATACCAACCAGAACTACAGTATATGTATTAATACCAGTAATTCTCAATATTATATAGTATCCCCGTACCAACCAGAACTACAGTATATGTATTAATAACGTAATTTCTCAATATTATATAGTATCCCTATACCAACCAGAACTACAGTATATGTATTAATACCAGTAATTCTCAATATTATATAGTATCCCTGTACCAACCAGAACTACAGTATATGCATTAATACCAGTAATTCTCAATATTATATAGTATCCCTGTACCAACCAGAACTACAGTATATGTATTAATACCAGTAATTATCAATATTATATAGTATCCCCGTACCAACCAGAACTACAGTATATGTATTAATACCAGTAATTCTCAATATTATATACTATCCCTGTACCAACCAGAACTACAGTATATGTATTAATACCAGTAATTCTCAATATTATATAGTATCCCTGTACCAACCAGAACTACAGTATATGTATTAATACCAGTAATTCTCAATTATTATAGTATCCCATACTAACCAGAACTACAGTATATGTATTAATACCATTAATTCTCAATATTTATAGTATCCCTATAACCACCCAGAACACAGTATATGTATTAATACCAGTAATTCTCATATTATATAGTATCCCTGTACCACCAGAACTACAGTATATGTATTAATACCAGTAATTCTCAATATTATATAGTATCCCTATACCAACCAGAACTACAGTATATGTATTAATACCAGTAATTCTCAATATTATATAGTATCCCTGTACCAACCAGAACTACAGTATATGCATTAATACCAGTAATTCTCAATATTATATGTATCCCTGTACCAACCAGAACTACAGTATATGATTAATACCAGTAATTCTCAATATTATATAGTCCCCTATACCAACCAGAACTACAGTATATGTATTAATACCAGTAATTCTCAATATTATATAGTATCCCCGTACCAACCAGAACTACAGTATATGCATTAATACCAGTAATTCTCAATATTATATAGTATCCCTATACCAACCAGAACTACGTATATGTATTAATACCAGTAATTCTCAATATATATAGTATCCCGTACCAACCAGAACTACAGTATGCATTAATACCAGTAATTCTCAATTTTTAGTTTTAAACTTATCCAGGCCTTTTTTAAGCTATTCAATGAACTTGCCATTACCACCTCTGCGAGACAGTTCCACAGTGTCACCGTTCTCACTGTAAAGAAACCTCTCCTAACCTGAAGATGAAACTTCTTTTCTTCCAACCTAAGGAGTCCACGAGTCCTCTGATATGACTATTAGTGAACAATGCACCAGAGAGTTCACTGTATGGGCCATTAATATATTTGTATAAGGTTTCATGTCCCCACGCAACCGCGCTTCTCCAATGTAAACAGCCCTAACTTGTCTAATCTGCCTGCATATTCAAGCCCCTCCATTCCCCTTATTAATTAGTTGCCCTTCTCTGAACTGCCTCAATTTCCAAGATGTCCCTTTGTATATGGGATTCCAAAACTGCACTGCATATTCCAAATGTGGCCTTACCAGTGCCTTGTAAAGAGGGAGAAATATTTTTCCTCTTGATTCCATTCCCCTCTTTATACAAGACAATATCTTGCTAGCTCTAGCTGTTGCTACCTGGCATTGTTTGCTACAGCTAAGTCTGTTATCTACCAGAACCCCCAAATCTTTTTCCATTTCAGATGCACTTAACACAGAGTTATTTATGGTGTAGGTGGCACAGGGATTATTAAATCCCAAATGCATCACCTTACATTTATCAACATTGAATCTCATCTGCCATTCTGCTGCCCATTTTGATAATCTATCTAGGTCTGCTTGCAGCACTTGCACATCATTGGAAGTTTCCAAAGCTCTGCATAATTTAGTGTCATCAGCAAACACAGAGACCTTGCTCTCAATGCCCCCTTCTAAGTCATTTATAAACAGATTAAACAGAAGCGGCCCCAGTACAGAACCCTGAGGAACTCCGCTTAGAACTTTAGCCCACATAGATGTAGCTCCATTAACCACCACTCTCTGTTTGCGGTCCAATAACCAGTTCTCTATCCATGAACAAATGTTTTCTTCAAGGCCAACAGTCCTCAGTTTATACATTAGTCGCCTATGTGGCACAGTATCAAAGGCTTTTGCAAAATCCAAATATACCACATCCACAGCTGTGCCTGAATCTAACTTCTTACTCACTTCTTCATAAAAACCAATTAAATTTGTCTGGCATGATCTATTTCTCATAAATCCATGCTGACTACTACTAATAAGATGATCTCTGGAGACAAAGTCAAGGATATGATCCCTTAACAAAGTTTCCATCACCTTCCCTACCACTGATGTTAGGCTTACAGGTCTATAGTTACCAGGCTGTGAACGACTACCTTTTTTGAATATTGGTATTACATTGGCTTTTTTCCAATCCAGCGGCACATCCCCAGACAAAAGCGAATCTGAAAAGATGAGACACAGTGGTCTTGCTAGAACTGAACTAAGCTCTTTTAAAATCCTAGGATGCAATCCATCTGGTCCTGGCGCTTTATTGATATTAACTTTGTCTAATTGATTCCATACCATATCCTCTATTATCCAATGTGAAAACTCTTCATTTCCTCCCTGCACATTGTTACAATCCCTACTGTAAGGATTCTCAACAGTAAAAACCGATGTAAAAAAACGGTTTAGCAGATTAGCCTTTTCGGCATCCTCTACAACCACCTCAGCTCCATTATTTAATGGTCCCACATTCTCAGTCCTCATTTTTTTACCATTTATATACTTAAAAAACATCTTGGGGTTGGACTTGCTTTGTTCGGCAATCCGTATTTCATTTTCTATTTTAGCTAGTTTAATTGCTTTCTTGCACTCTTTATTACAACTTTTGAAGTCCCTGTAAGCCTGTTCTGTGCCTTCTGTTTTCAAAATTTTAAAAGCCCTTTTCTTTTTTTCCATTTCCCTTTTTACCTGAGCATTAAGCCATGCAGGAGTGGACCTAATTTTTTTACACTTTTTTCCTAAAGATACCGATTTGGAAATGTAATAGTTTAATATCCCTTTAAAAGTGGTCCACATCTGCTCAGTATCTTTACCTAGAAACAGTTCCCCCCAGTCTATGAGCAGGAGCGATTCCTTTAAAAGCATAAAATTAGCTTTCCTAAAGTTAAAAGTTTTTGTTAAGCCAGTGCACTTTAGTTTTCTGCAACCTATATTAAATGACACTATATCCTGGTCACTATTCCCTAAGCTTCCCATTACCTTCATCTCCAAAATGAGCTCTGGGTTATTAGATATCACCAGATCCAACAACGCATTCTTTCTAGTAGGAACTTTCTAGTGGGAATTCTTTGTTTGTTATGGCACTGTTCTGAATAAAGCGTGTTGGATTGCAGAGTCCAAGTGTCCTATTTTCCGGTGTGCGCCGTATCCCATATTGGTATTAGTTAAAATCCCCCATAACCAGAACATGCCCCATACCAGCAGCCTTCGCCAACTGCATATGGAGATTCATTTCCACCTCTTCCCCGGCATTCGGCGGCTTATAACATACTCCAACAATTAATTTACCCACCTTCTTGCTTCCTGTACACAGTTCCACCCATAATGTTTCTGCCGCATCGTTTGCTCCCCCATCTATTCCATATTTTAAATTTGGCTTCAATTCCTGTTTAACATACATACATACTCCTCCTCCTTTCTTATTAACTCGGTCATGTCTAAATAAGGAGTACCCTTCAATATTTACTGTCCAGTCGTGTGAATCATTAAGCCATGATTCTGCTATACCAATTACATCATACCTTTTCTTTAAAGCTATTATTTCAAGTTCGCCGGTTTTTCCAGCCAGACTTCTTGCATTTGTAAACATACATTTTAGATTATCAATTGATTTACTTCCATACATGGTCGTACGTGCCTCCTTCTCCTCTATGCTCCCCCCTCCTCCTTCTCCTCCCTCCGTTGTGTTACTAGCCCCCTGATCCCTAACTTCTCTATCTACCCCTGTGTAGTTAAACGTTCCCTCCCCCCCCATACCTAGTTTAAAATCTCCTCCAACCCCCTAGCCATCTTCTCCCCCAAAACAGCTGCCCCATCACCATTGAGGTGCAATCCGTCACTACTAAAGAGCCTGTAGCCAGCAGAAAAGTCAGCCCAGTTCTCTAAAAACCCAAACCCCATCTCCTTACACCACTCTCTTAGCCACGCATTTATACTCCTGAGCTCCCGTTGCCTCCCTAGCGTAGCACGTGGCTGCGGTAGTATTTCTGAAATCACTACCCTGGAGGTCCTTGCTTTTAATAGTATAGTCAATATAAAACAATATAATACAGCAGCACAATATGAGCATTATTCCTGGGAGTACTGTGTATACTGTACCTACATATGTGTATATATATATATATATACAACAATATAAAACTACAGCAGCATGGTTTGCAAGTAAAAAGGCTTTAATACATACGCCTGTAGCAGCAAACTCCTGTGTTTAAAAGTGCAACGTTTCTCAAGTACAAATTCACAGTCTACAGCCCGAAACGTCGCACTTTTAAACACAGGTGTTTGCTGCTACAGGCGTATGTATTAAAGCCTTTTTACTTGCTCATCGTGCTGCTGTAGTTTTATATTGTTGCATTGAATATATATATATATATAACAACAGCAGGGAGACACAGGCAAACCATAGCTTGCGATTCAAAGTGAATTTTTAATGCTGCTTCAACAGGATCACAACATTGCAAGCTATGGTTTGCCTGTGTCTCCTTGCTGTTGCTGTTGTTCCTGTTGAATTATTTGGTGTGTGAGCGGACACACCACAGGGATTGATACTACTGAACTTTTAAGCCGCACTAAGCAACTTTTGATTATTTGGTGAATATATATATATATATATATATATATATATATATATATATATATACAACAATGATAAATTCCTTTGATTTTCATGCAAAAAAAAGAAAAGTAATCCTTGCAGTTTATATCTTTGCTAACATGGATGTAAGAAAGAGAATCTTAACAAACCTGCAACCTTCTATACTGTGTCTGCCTCTATCCCACAAGGGCTAATAGATACTGCTTGTGAAGGTTCTCATTCATCCAGGTCATGGTATATCTGTTGTATTCAATTAGATCAAGTGGACTTGAAATGTAGTTCTTGAAGACGTTTCGCTAGTCATCCAACTGGCTTTCTCAATTCAGAATGACTTGTACAAGAATCTGTGGCAATTATGTACCCTGGAAAATCCCAATTAGCATATCACAGCCAGGTGTTAAGGGTGTGATTAGATAGTGGCTAAGAGGTGTTATAGGAACGCCCAGAGTAAGGTGTTAAAACAGCATTGTACATGGCAGACAGTTGGTGTCGAACCCCCCCACCTCTAAAAGAACATGGTCATCCCATATGTAGCAGGGGTCTCCGAGAAATTAAGAAGAATTTTAAAAAAACATCGTATCCCTGTCTGCTTTAAACCGAACAACACACTGAGGCAGCAAATGGTACATCCAAAAGACCCAATACCAAAACACAAGAAAAGCGACATCATATACGCAGTGCAGTGCAGTGAAGAATGCTCTGATTTGTATGTGGGGGAGACCAAACAGCAACTGCATCAACGTATGGCCCAGCACAGAAGAGCCAATTCCTCGGGTCAGGACTCAGCCGTGTATCTGCATCTTAAGGATAAAGGACATACCTTTGAAGATTGTAATGTTAACATACTGGCGAAGGAACGTGACTGGTTCAAGAGAGGTGTTAAGGAGGCCATTTATGTGAAAATAAAGAAACCAAGCCTAAATAGAGGTGGGGGGGTTCGACACCAACTGTCTGCCATGTACAATGCTGTTTTAACACCTTACCCTGGGCGTTCCTATAACACCTCTTAGCCACTATCCAATCACGCCCTTAAAACTTGGCTGTGATATGCTAATTGGGATTTTCCAGGGTACATAATTGCCACAGATTCTTGTACAAGTCATTCTGAATTGAGAAAGTCAGTCGGATGACTAGCGAAACGTCTTCAAGAACTACATTTCAAGTCCAGTTGATCTAATTGAATACAACAGATATGCTAATAGATACTCTACATTTTCTAATATCCCCCTATCTTTTGCTAGAAATATAATAGAACCAAAAAAAAAGGTAAGCCTGGGAAATTGAACCTGTATCCCAATGGCCTGTTTGCTTGCAAAACCACCACTTAAGCTGTGCGCCACCACTGCAGATGCAATAGATACAAGTACATTAGAGTAAATGTCAGTAAAATCAGTTCACTATTTAGTATTTTTCCAGGAAGGCTGTAAGCAATTCACGCTGGTTAGTAAATAAAATACAGAGCTGCTTTATATAAACAGGGAGATTCAATAAAAGTTCTTATCGTTTAAAATGGTGCTTATTTTGCCCCAACCAATCAGATCTTATTTAACATTTGAAAGCTAACATCTGATTGGTTGGGGCAAAATTAGCACCATTTTAAACGATAAGAACTTTTATTACATCTCCCTGTATGTTTGTACATATATAGAAACTTTATATTTTTCTAGAAATATGATGGAAACAAACCAACAAAAAACAATGAATTCAGGCAGTAGACTATTGTATTGGGGATTTGAACTTGTTACTAGGGATGGGCGGTTCGCGGATCCGAACCCGGATCCGCCGCGGACTTATCCCATTCGCAAACGGCGGATTTTTCCTGATTTTCCGCCTTCCGAACTTCCGAATTTTCTAAATTACGAGGATTTCTCGTATTTTCGGGAATACATATTTTCAAATTTTTTTTAAATTACGAGGATTTCTCGTATTTTCGAGTTTTTTAAATTTAAAAAAAAAATTCGCGGATCCTTGAGCGGACCGGATTTTGCGAAGTTCGGACGTCTCTACTTGTGACTTCTTGGGCTGTATGTTCCTAAAAACATGGCATTTACATGGCGCTTCACCAGCAATCCATCAACTACATTTAGAAACGTTCAGGGCTATTCAATAAAAGTTCTTATCGTTAAAAATGGTGCTAATTTTACCACAACCAATCAGATGTAAGCTTTCAAATGTTAAATAAGATCTGATTGGTTGGGGCAAAATTAGCACCATTTTTAACGATAAGAACTTTTATTGAATCTCCCTGTAAATCTTTCGCTAGAAAGAGAAGCTAGAGATTTTGTGCATAGAGGCAGTGAATCCTGGGGTCAGGGGGGCGTGGCTCTTTGAAGCCAACATGGACTATGGGTTGTACTGGCAGCAACCTGGAAGCCTTCTTTGTTACAGAATCGATAACTTACATGTACTGTACTAAAAGCAACTTACTAGAGAAGAATCTTTTAATGTATAAGTGTTCTGGGAAGAAAATCTTTCACATTTGGATTAAAAAATAATTAAGTTTAGTTCTCCTTTAATCACATTTCACTTGGTTTCCAAAGTATAACATATCATTTACAGGACTCCAACCCCAGACCAAGCATGAATCAAACTTTCCCACCATAGTAAATAAGTTATTTATACATAGTCAGGGTTATTCAATAAAAGTTCTTATTGTTTAAAATGGTGCAAATTTGGCCCCAACCAATCAGATGTTAGCTTTCAAATGTTAAATAAGATCTGATTGTTTGGGGCAAAATTAGCACCATTTTAAATGATAAGAACTTTTATGGAATCTCCCTGATTGTGTACTGAAAAAGAACAGTCAGGATTAGAAGAACAGATGCAAATCATAGTCTTTATTTAATCCCCGTGGGGTCAGGGATCCCAGCTCTGTCACCCACCACATTGTGGGTGTATCTCCCACTCTAGTCATCCTGGGGGTTGTTTCCAAATCCATGAATTGTAAGTCCCATGTATGACAGCCCCTAATTGTATATTGATGGCCAGTTATAGGAAGTATAAAGATCTCTCCCTTATATACACATGTCCATTGTGCACATCATAAACATGTAAACATTCCCTTATTCTTGGGACCCAAAGATATGTCACATGGTTTGTTTGTACTGTACATTGACCTCACTAATTTGTTACCAATTGTGCGGTCCGTAGAGATACTAGTGGAGGAAAATGTGTATAATAGGGCAGTAGGACATATAGTAGGATGTGCCAATGTTTTCAGACTATTTTGCTATTACTTCCCACCTTATAGTCCATAATCAGGGGTACACGTTCCGTGTTTTGCTTATTCCTTGGCTCCTTTCCAATGCCACATCCAACACCCTTCTTGAGTTACTTGTAATTTAGTGCACATACCACCCGTTTTACTCACTATTCTATTAACTAGTTCATTGGCCTATAGGGATAGACTCGTTTAAGTGGGATGGGTCTAAGGTTTGGGAGTTGATTGTGGTCAATTGGGGGTTTTCAGACCTGAGGAAGGGGTAGCACCCCCAAAATGTTGTGATTCTGATGTTTCACTATAAATCTATATATCACTTTATGATATGGTAATGTGACTAGAATCTGTATCCAAATACTTAGTGGAAACTGGACACAGTGAGAACCCATTGAGGTTTATGGTATTGCAAACAATCCCCAGGATGCCTAGGGGGAGATAAGGTGTTAAACAGGGAGATTCACCCAGGGGCACAAGTGATCTGGGCAAATCCCCCATAGTTGATTTACCAGTGGCTGCGCGGCTCTGGGTGAATCTCACCCGCACAGAAGTATTTAACGCTAGCTATCTGCAAACAGCTGTGTAGCCACTGGTAAATAAGCTTGCGTCTCTTCCGGTTCTCGTGCAGCCGCTGCAAATCGAGGCTTAAAGTAGCGCTAACCGATCGTAAATCGTAGGTAAATAAATGAATTGTATAACAAAAAAGAGTGGTTGGGAGTGACCCAAGCCCTAAGAAACCCTCCCTTGTTAAACTGGTCCACTCTGTAATCTTCCTCCTCATGAATTAGGGTGTGTCTCTACTTAGTGAACGCCGTGTTCAGCTATCACACACAGGGTTCCTGCTGTGTGGACACCACACTTCACTATCTTGACATGCGGAGAATCCGCTCCACCGCTCACCTCCTAAGTCCAGTCGAGGACCGACGTACGTTTCGAGACTTATCCATTCTGTGTCTCTTCCTTTTTGCATTTGCTTATTTTGCTTTACAGGACGGGTTACCCCGACCACATGGACGTATAGTGGTTGCGCGGAGGGCCCTTACCTTTGCTGCATACACACTATTTACCACTTTATCATCCATTCGTGCTTTTTGCTTTTTTGCTTACAGCTTCCATGTGCGATCCTATGCAGTCATTTTGTATCTCTCTTACATAGTAGTCCATCGCTACCTACCTATGTCTTAGTCGTTAGTTTTTTAGTATTTTTAGCACCTAGGGACGCCTAGGGGGCTAACACACATTTTTTGTATAGTCTTTTATCTGGTATTAGGAGTCTTTTTGTATATATTTTTGTGCAATATTACTGTTTTGACCTATATGAGGTATAATAAATATTTATGTATTGTTGTATTTTGTTGGCTGGACGATTCATTTTGGTGCTACAGTTATTTGAGCCTCGCATGTTTTGTGAGGCTAGTTACTTCCTATAGTTATGCCATTAGAGTGCCCCTGTTGTTTTCTTCTACAGGGTAAATGGGTTTCTTAGGGCTTGGGTCACTCCCAACCACTCTTTTTTGTTATAGTAAGTTTAGTACTACAACTTGAAAGTTTTAATATTACATCAGGTGCCGTAAGGCCAGCGTAACCATACATGCCCCAATAATGGTGAAGTCACATATATAGTATAGTATAGTATTTGAGGTTGAATAAAGACATACGTCCATCCAGTCCAACCCATCTAGAAATATGCTCATTTCCTACCTAAATGTTGATCCAGAGGAAGGCAAAAAACCCAACAAATTAATGAAGGGGAAAAAATTCCTTCCTGTGGCAATCGGAAATTTCCCTGGATCAACTCTACTTTATGTATCAATACCAGTAACTTGTAACATTCCTTGTTTGTAGAAACTCATCCAGCTTTTTATTAAACTGACCAATGAACCTGCCATTACAACGTCCACTGGAAGACAGTTCCATAGCTTTACCGTTCTCACAGTGACAAACCCTTTCCCAACTCTACTTTATGTATCAATACCAGTAACTTGTAACGTTACAATGGCCTAAATAAAACTGAACTTAGCTCCCAAGTACCTGAGGATGTATTTTATCCAGTCCAGGAGATTTATTAATATTAACCTTATTTAGTTCTTTCTGTACCATATCCTCGGTTACAATGGCTTAGATAAAACTGAACTTAGCTCCCTAAGTACCCGAGGATGTATTTTACGGATTACAATCATCCTCGGGTACTAGGGAGCTAAGTTCAGTTTTATCTGGCCATTGTAAACCGAGGATATGGTACAGAAGACGTAAATCAGGTTATATTAATAAATCGTCCTGGACAGATAAAATACAACCCCTCGGGTATTAGGGGCTAGTTCAGTTTTTTATCTAGGCCATTATACACCGAGGATATGGTACATAAAAGAACTACTAAGTTAATATTAATAAATCTCCTGACAGATAAAATACAACCCTCGGGTACTTAGGGAGCTAAGTTCATTTTAATATCTAGGCCATTTGTAAACCGATGAATGGTCAGAAGACCTAACTAAGGTTTATTAATAAAACTCCGGACCGGATACAATACAATCCTCGTGTACTTGGGAGCTAAGTTTTTCAGTTTTGATCTAGGCCACTGTACACCAGGATAGGTACAGAAGAAAAACTAAATTAAGGTTATATTATAAATCCCTGACCGGATACCTAATCATCCTCGGTACTTAGGGAGTTAAGTTCACGTTTTATCTAGAGCCATTGTCACGAGGATATGGTAACATGAAGAACTAACATAAGGTTAATATTAAAAATCTGCCTGACGATACAATACAATCCTCGGGGTACTTATAGGAGCTAATTCAGTTTTATATCTAGCCATTGTCACCGAGGATAATGGTAACCCGAAAGACCTAAATAAAAGTAATATTAATAAATCTCCTGGACTGGATAAAATACATCCTCGGGTACTTAGGGACAAGTCGTTTTATTCTATGCCATTGTAACCGGGATATGGGTACAGAAAGAACTAAATAGGATGTAATATTACCAAATCTCCTGGAACCGGTACAATACATCCTCGGGTACTTAAGGGATCTTAAGTTCAGTTTTTATCTAGGAGGCCACTTTAACCGAGGATGATTACATAAAGAACTAACGAAGGTTAATTTAAAATCTCCTGGACCGAGATAAATACAATCCTCGGGTCACTTAGGAGCTAAGTTTCCTTCTTTTATCTAGCCATTTGAACCGAGGAATGGGTATCGAAAGAAACTACATAATGTTATATTAATAAATCTCCTGGACTGGATAAATACATCCTCAGGTACTTGGAGCTAAGTTCAGTTTTATTTGGCCATTGTAACTGAGGATTGTACAAAGACTAAATAAGGTTAATATAAAAATCTCCTGGACCGGATACAATCCATCCTCGTACTTAGGAGCTAAGTTCCAGTTTTTATCTAGCCATTGTAACCGAGGATTGGTACGAAAGAACTAACATAGGTTAATATAATAAATCTCCTGACCCGGATAAAATACATCCTCGGTACTTACGGGGCCTAAGTTCAGTTTTTATCTGGCCATTGTTAACCGAGGATATGGTACGAAAAGAACTAAAATAAGGTTAATATTAATAAATCTCCTGACTGGATTAAATACATCCTCGATACTTAGGAGCTAAGTTCAGTTTATCTAGGCCATTGTTTCTTATTTTTGCTGATTCATTTCCCTCATGTCCGGTGGTTGCCTCTGGATTGGAAAAAGGCTGATGTTATTCAATGTTTTCAAAAGAGTCGTCGTTCACAGTCGGGTAATTACAGGCCTGTAAGTTTATTTCAGTGATGGGAAGATCCTGGAAAGTTTAATAAGGAACATGTTCTAGAGTATTTCAAGGACTGGACATTATAAAGTACGTAACCAGCATGGATATTAGGAGGAATAGATCTTGTCAAACTAACTTGCTTGGCTTTTTATGAGGAAGTGAGTAGAAATTTTAGACTCTAACAAGGCAGTAGAATGTATTTAACTTTGGAATTTGCAAAGGCTTTTGAATCAGTCCCCCATGGCGACTAATGATAAGCTAAGGTCTGGTTGGTCTGGGGTCACATTTGTACAATGAATAGGATGCAGAGAGTAGTTTTAATGGGGCTTCATCATTATGGACTAAAGTGCTAATGGGGGCCACAGGTTTCTGGTTTGGGGCCGCTTCTATTTAATCTAGTATTAATGATTTGGAAGTGGGTATTGTCAGCAAGGTTTTCTGTGTTTCCCTGACACACAAAACTTTGTTGACCATTAAACTTCAGAGGATGTGCAATCGTTGCAGGGGGATCTAGATAGATTGTCACATTGGGCTTATAAGTGGTAGATGAGATTCATGTTTGAGAAATTAAGGTAATGCATTTTGGGACATAAAATCCTTGTGCTGCTTATACTATAAATGGCTCTGGGTAAGTGAATCCCTGTTGGAAGGGGGGATCTTGGAGTTTTGGTGATACAAACTTAGAAGCAAGCAGTGCCAGGTGGCAAATCGCCAGAGCCAGCATGGTATTGTCTTGTATAAAGCGAGGTAATGGATCAGGGAGAAAATGTTATTCTCCCACTTTACAAAGCATTGGTAAGGCCTCATTTGGAATATGCAGTGCAATTTTGGAATCCTGTGTACAAAAGGACATCTTTGAAAGGAAGGGTTTCCGAAATGGCAACTAAATTAATAGGAGATTAGGGAGCTTGAATATGAAGACAGATTGGATAAGTTACATTATGTAAGCTTGAGAAAAGGTGCTTGCGTGGGATATGATTACTGTGGTATAAATCCAATTAACGGCCATACAATAAACTATCTGGGCAATTGTTCACCAATAGAACATGTCAGAGGACCCGTGGACATCCCTTAAACATTGAAGATAAAGGTTTAGGCTTCAAGTTGGGAAGGTTTTTCATTATGATAACGGTAAAGCTATGGAACTGTCCTTCCAGTGGACGTTGTTATGGCAGGTTCATTGGTCAGTTTAATAAAAGCTGGATGAGTTTCTACAACAAGAATGTTACAAGTTACTATGGAACAGCCAGCTACAAAGCGTATGGATAGCAAGACTACATCGTATGGCCCACAGACACAGCATATGGACCAGCAAGACTACAGCATATGGCCCACAAGACTACTGCATATGGACCAGCAAGACTAACAGCAATGACCAGCAAGGACCCACAAGATACAGCGTTGGACTCACCAGACTACAGCAATATGGACCAGCAAGACTACAGCATATGGGACCTCACGCTACAGCATATGGACCCCAGCAAGGCTACAGCGATGGACCAGCAAGACTACATGCGTATTGACCAGCAAGACTACAGCGTATTTTTGGGGGACCACAAGACTAAAGCGAACAGTAATGGACCAGCATACTACAGCATGGACCAGCAAGACACAGCTCCACAATATGCGAACACAACCACCGACCAATCCCCCCACATACAACACAGAAGCGTAACTTGTACCAACAAACAGTCCAGAGCAAAAAACGAACACGTATGCCCAAGACACACAGCATATGTCGCCCAACAGCAAGACTCTACGCGTAGTGGACGCAAGATACCACAAGCATTAGTCTACACACCACCAAGAGAAACAAAGCACAAAAAACGACAACCAATAACCACAGACTAAAACAAGCGTATGGACCGCAAGACTCAGACGATATGACCAAGCAAGACTACCAGCACTTAAATAGAGAAAAACACCCCAATCACCAGAACGTACAAGCATATGGACCAGCAAACGACCCTGAGAAAATAAAGAGTATAGGGACAACAACCATCAAAATATAAAGAGTATACTCATCTCACACACACGAAATAAACCACCACACAAGCCAGGATCGGCCGGCACACCACCCAGACACAAAAGATAAACAGGGAATAAACAAACTAAACAATAAAAACCATTAAAATGATGACGACAGTAACACCACCTGGATAATAAGAGGAAAGGAGATGGTTAAATAAAAGATAAAATATCTGATGTATAAAAGAAAAAGAAAGAATTGAAGGGAAAAGGGAAAAGAATAAAGTTATAATGTGAAAAGTAAAAAGACTTATGTGAAAAGAATAAGTGACTACAGAGTCGACCGGATCTGTTGACATATAAACGACTGCAACAACTGTGGGTGCCACAGCGTAAAAGTCGTTGAACAACTTGCCAACCATATTGGACTAATGAGAATGAGATTCCAGTGATGAGGGTCGGTAATGTCGCAAAAACAATTTGTCATACACAAAAGCTGCAGACCGCACTGAATTGGCTCATTTGGCACATTAAGGGATTCAAGTCAAAAGCGCATGTACTGCCAACATGGGCAAGGATTTTTTGAATTGGGAGGAACTGTCAAAAATGCGCCCATCAATGAAAAGGAACCACTTTTCCTCCTCATGATATACCAAGGCATGCCTGGAATAAGAGTGCTGAAGTATATTTGACATATTGGACGTTAATAAAGACTTTTACAGAATATTACACGTAGCCGGGAAAACACATCCCCCACATATGACCCTCAAAACACAACCCCATCATCCACCAACCCAACCCCACTAACAAAACCAACCACGTAACTGACACCACACCCAAAAACAACACCTCACACCACAATGATGGGGGAAGATGGAAAAAAAAAAAAATTTGGAAAAGTTAAATTTGAAAGTAATTGAGAGGTAAAATTTTGAAAAGAATTGGATTAAAAAAAAAAGATAGAAAAAGAAATGGAATGGATGAAAGAGAAAGTAAAAAAGGTAAAAAAAAATTTTAAAGATGATAGAAGGGAAGTGAAAAAAATAAGGGGGGATTAAGTGTGAAAAAAAAAAGAAAAAGGTTTGTAAAAAGAAAAAAGATAAAAGGGGGGGGATGAGTAAAGAAAATGTATTGATTTTTTTTTAAAATAATTACAATATAAATATACAAGTAAAGATATCATAGAGTTAGTAGCAATAAAAGTATAAAAATTAAAGTGAAATGTGGTTAAAAAAGAGATGGGTAAGAAGAAGAATAAGGGTTAATATTATAAATATAATGTACCGGATAATAAATACTCGGGGTACCTTAGTGAGCAAGTTTAAGTTTTATCTAGGCCTTGTAACTGGGATATTGGTACAGAAAGAACTAAATAGGTTTAATATGATAATAATATCCTGGACCGGATACAATAATCCTGGGTACTTAGGAGCTAAGTTTCATTTTATCTAGCCATTGTAACTGAGATATGGTACAGAAAGAAATAAATAAGGTTAATATTACAATTAAATACTCTCCTGAAAGGATAATACATCCTCGGGTACTTAGGGAGCTAAGTTCAGTTTTATCTAGGCCATGTAACCGAGATATGGTCAGAAGAACTAAATAAGGTTAATATTAATAATTCTCCTGGACAGGATAAATACACCTCCGGTACTTAGGAGCTAAGTTCAGTTTTATCTAGGCCATTGTAACCGAGTATGGTACAGAAAGAACTAAATAAGGTTAATATATAAATCTCCTGGACAGGATAAAATACACACCTCGGGTACTTAGGAGCTAAGTTCAGTTTTATCTAGGCCATTGTAACCGAGGTATGTACAGAAAGACTAAATAAGGTTATATTAATAATCTCCTGGACGGATACAATACACCTCGGGTACTTAGGGACTAAGTTCAGTTTTATCTAGGGCATTGTAACCGAGGATTGGTACAGAAAGAACGAAATAAGGTTAATATTAATAAATCTCCTGGACCGGATACAATACATCCTCGGGTACTTAGGGAGCTAGTTCAGGTTTATCTAGCCATTGTAACCGAGGATATGGTACAGAAAGAAACTAAATAAGGTTAATATTATAATCTCCTGGACCGGATACAATACATCCTCGGACTTAGGGAGCTAAGTTCAGTTTTATCTTAGGCCATTGAACCGAGGATATGTACAGAAAGAACTAAATAAGGTTAATATTACAAATCTCCTGGACCGGATAAAATACATCCTCGGGTACTTAGGGAGCTAAGTTCAGTTTTATCTATAGCCATTGTAACCGAGGATATGGTACAGAAAGAACTAATAAGTTTATATTAATAAATCTCCTGGACTGGATAAATACATCCTCAGGTACTAGGGAGCTAATTCAGTTTATCATAAGCCATTGTAACCGAGGATATGGTACAGAAAGCACTAAATAAGGTTAATATTAATAAATCTCCTGGACCGGTAAATACATCCCTCGGTACTTGGGAGCTAAGTTCATTTTATTATCTAGGCCATTGTTAACGATGGATATGGTACAAGAAAGAACTAAATCTAGTTAATATTAATAAATCTCCTGGACCGGATCCAATACATCCTCGTGGTTCTTAGGAGACAAGTTTCAGTTTTATCTAGGCCATTGTAACCGAGGATATTGTTAACAGAAACTAAATAGGTTATATAATAAACTCTCCCTGGCCGGATAAATACACATCCTCGGGTACTTAGGGAGCTAGTTCATTTATTTCGGCCATTGTAAACGAGGATATGTTACAGAAAGGAACTAATAAGTTAATATTAATAAACTCTCCTGGACTATAAAGGTTTAAAAATACATCCCGGTACTTAGAGGCCTAAGTTCAGTTTATATCTAGGCCGGCAATTGTCCGGACTAATAGTAATTTAATCTCTGGGTCAATACATCCTAATACTAGAGCTAAGTTAGTTTTTCACATTTTTCATTTTCTAATTCTCCTCATGGTCCGGGTGTCCTCTGATTGGAAAAAGGCTGATGTATGTCCAATGTTCAAAAAGAGTGTCGTTTCACATCGGGAATTACAGGCCTGTAAGTTTAATTTCAGTGATGGGGAGATCCTGAAAGTTTAATAAGGGAACCGTTCTGAGAGTATGTTTTCAGGACTGAACATATAAGTATAACGCAGCCGGATTTAGGATTCGGATAGAGTTTGTCAAACTAACTTCATGGGCTTTTGGAGAGTTGAAGTAGATAATTTAGACTCTAACATGCAGTAGATGTAGTTTACTTGGAATGCAACAGGCTTTTGATACAGTCCCCCATAGGCGACTATTTAAGCTAAGGTCTGGTTGGTCTGGGAAGTCACATTTGTACCTGAATAGGATGCGAGAGTAGTTGTTAACAAGTTGGCATGTCATCTTATGTGACATAAAGTGCAAAGTGGAGGTGCCACAGGGTTCTGTGTTTGGGGTCCGCTTCTATTTAATCTATTTATTAAGTGAATTTGGAATGGGTATTGTCACAAGTTTCTCATGTGTTTACCATGTCACCTGTTCCTACGACACAAAACGCTTGTGTTGACCGATTAAAAACTCAGAAAGATGCTGCAATCGTGCAGTGGGATCTAGAATAGATTGAGTCCAGACCCAAATGTGGATGCTCTATAAGAAGTGGTACGACTGAATTCAAATGTTGAAGAAAATACACGACAACCCCCCAACCCAGGTACATGCACCACTTGTGTGACATACAAAAATCCTGTGTGCGTGACTTATACTATAAATGTCTTTTGGTAACTGTGATCCTGGGAAGTCTGGTTTTGGGCCGAAAACTATACCGCGAACTAAAGTAACACATGTGACGAACAGTGGCCAGCTCAGAGCGACGAGCACTACGTCTTGTCTTGGAATAAGAGCGAGTTAGGAACAAGCAGGAAAGTTGTGCCCTTAAAGCAATGAGTAAGCTATTTGAATAGCGCATTTTGCGATCCCGTAGTAAAAAGGTAGCATCGATGAAATGGTACCCAGTAAGATGGAGTATTTCGGATAATGCAGGCAATAACATTGACAAAAAATTTAAATAGAGGGTCAGAAAGCATATTAATAGGGATTGGGCTTAATATGAGACAGATGTGGATAAGTTACAGTTATGTAAGCTTAGAAAGGTGCTTCGTGGGGATATGTGACTGTGTATAATACTTAACGGGCCATACATAACTAGGCTGGGCAGTTGTTCACCAATAGAACATCAGAGGACACTTGGACCCCTTAAGACTGAAGATAAAGTTTTAGCTTCAAGTTGGGAAGGTTTTTCACTATGAAACGTAAAGCTATGGAACTTCTTTCCATGGACGTTGTTTGGCAGGTTCATTGTCTGTAAAAAGCTGGATGAGTTTCTACAAACAAGGAATGTTACAAGTTAACTGGATTGAAATACAGGTAGAGTTGGAAAGGGTTTGTCAGCTGTGAGAACTAAAGCTAGGGAACTTTCTTCCTGGACGTTTTTATGGCCAGGTTCATTGGTCCAGTTAATAAAAAGCTGAAATGAGTTTCTGTCACAAAACAAGTGAATGTTACAATTATGGTATTGATAACATCAGTAGAGTTGGAAATGGGTGTGTGACTTGAACGTACAGCTGTATTCTACTCTTCCATCGACGGTATGCACTCCTCTTTGGTCCTTCTAAACCCCAAATTAGGATCACGTATAAATCTACAAACAACACCTCCCACCCCGATCACCTCTCCATAGACTCCCCACCTACTGCCATAAAACACACCAATCCCAACAAACACACCCTCCTAGATGTCACACCACTTCCCACCGAAAAACACAGTAGCAACCAAAAGGAAAGACGTGGTAGGTCAGGGTGAAAATGACCCGCCAACTGAGGCTACTCCCACACCAAGAGGGAAGTCAAATCAAATCACAAATCACTAATATTTCCCCACACAAGCGACTCACACACTCTAGAACACACCATCGAAAGACAAAGTATATTGGGAAAGGAGAAAGGGGGGCAATCTGGTTTCATCCTGCACTGTATCAAAATAGAGAAGCGGTCGAGAAAGGGAGCGAACAAATAAAAAAAAACAAACCACAGAGGAGAGAGAAGAAAGAAAGACACAGAGAAAAAGAAGAGAAAGGAGGGAAGAGGAGGGGAAGAAGAAAAGAAGAAGGCGCCGAAGAAGAGAGGGGGCCTCTCGAAACGTACGTCGGTCCTCGACGGACTTAGGAGGTGAACGGTGGAGCGGATGCTCCGCATTGCAAGATAGTGGTGGGGTGTCCACCAGCAGGACCCCTGGTGTGATAGCTGGAACACGGCGTTCACTAAGTAGAAGACACACCCTATTCATGGGATGAAGATTACAGAGTGGACCAGTTTAACAAGGCCGTCCTCAGGAAGTCCTAATTATTTTCGGTTTGTTGCTTGCACCTGCTTCAATAGACTGATTACCATTCTGTTCGTCTTCCGTTTTGTGCTTTGCTTATTTTTGCTTGTACAGGACGGTTCCCACCACATGGACGTATAGTGGTTGCCGAGGGCCCTTACCTTTGCTGCATACACACTATTTACCACTTTATCATCCATGCGTGCTTTTTTGCTTTTTTGCGTAACAGCTTCCATGTGTGATCCTATGCAAGTCACTTTTGTATCTCCTTAAATAGTAGTCCATCGCTTACCTACCTCTGGCTTAGTCCGTTGTTAGGTTTTTGTATTTTAGCACCTAGGGACGCCTAGGGGGCGAAACACACATGTTTTGGAGCGGGGGGCGGGGGAGAGCGGGGGGAAGGGGGTGCATAGCTCGAAATACCCACTTCTCTTATGGTAGCACGATGCTGCGCCAGTGTGAAGACTCTGTCCGCTTAGGGAGGCAAATCATATAGGTATAGACGGCAGATTGCTGTGCTCAGCATGGGGCGACGGATGAGGGCCGCGCAGGTGGTTGGGGAGGCTGCTGAGTCCTTACCTGACTGGAGCCGGGGATGCGGTAAGGGCCCCGGGGGGGGCGGCGACAGGAGGGGGCGGAGGGCGTGGGGGCCGCCCAACCCACGCGGGTGGGGAGCAGGCATGGGGACTGACGGGGACAAGCGGGAGCGCACGTAAAAAGCGCGGGAAGCGAACGAAACCGGAAGGCACGCCCTGAGGTAAAGGGCGACACGCGGTGGGCAGACATATACAACAACCATCATACACAAAGAACTAGCGACGGGGGAGGAAAACCAACCGCAGCACTGAAATCACGATGGGGAGGGGCCCAGCCGGGGCCCCGGGGAGCTCCCGGGTTTAGAAACACCGAGCGCCCGAGCAGACGGGAAGATCTCTAAAGAATCACCCAGCACTGCGAACCAGAAACCGCAAGGGGGGCCACGGCCGGCCACGCATAGGGGATAAAGATGCACCAGAAGGAACAAAAAAACAAACAAGAACAAAAAAAATATACCAGACAGGAGGAAGAACCGATAAAGCAGAGGAGATAATAGATTAGAGGGAACAGCAGAACACACATTGGGGGGGGGGCCTAACCCCGGCCTCAGGGCGAAAAACCCACAAGGGAACCACAGCAACCCCAACCGGAACCAGCCCACGGACAAGTCGAGCCCGATAGGGCCAAGGGACGAGGGAAGAGAAAGTGAGGAAACGGGGGAGGTCACTGGACAAGAACTCAAGAAGGTGTTGGGATGTGGCATTGGAAAGGAGCCAAGGAAAATCAAAACACGGAACGTGTACCCCTGATTAATGGACTATAAGGTGTAGTCAAAAAATTATCAAAATAGTCTGAAACATTGCACCTCCTACTATAATGTCCTACTGCCCTATTATACACTTTCCTCCACTAAGATCTCTACGGACCGACATTGGTACCATTAGTGAGGTCAAGTACAGTCAAACAAACTGTGAACATATCTTTGGTCCCAAAATAAGGGAATGTTTTACATGTTTATTATGTGCACACTGCATGTGTTATAAGGGAGAGATCTTTATACTTTCCTATACTGGCCATCAATATACAATTGGGGCTGTCATACATGGGACTTACATCATTGATTTTGGAAAACACCCCGGATGACTAGAGTGGGAGATACCCCCAATGTTGGTGGTACAGAGCTGGGATCCCTGACCCCCCCACGGGATTAAATAAAGACTATGCTTTTGTCATCTGTTCTTCTAATCCTGACTTCTTTTTCATACACAATCAGGAATTCCATAAAGTTCTTATCATTTAAATGGTGCTAATTTTTGCCCCAATAAAAACAATCAGATCTTCTTTTAACATTGAAAGCTAACATCTTAGTTTTGGGGCCAACAAATTTGCACCATTTTAAACAATAAGAACTTTTTTTTTATTGAAGAACCCTGACTATGTTAATAAATAACTATTTTACTAATGGTGGGAAAGTTTTGATCATGCTTGGTCTGGGGTTGGAGTCCTGTAAATGATATGTTTACTTTGGGAAACCAAGTGAAATGTGATTAAAGGAGAACTAAACTTACTTATTTTTTATCCAAATGTGAAAGATGTTCTTCCCAGAACACTTATACATTAGACATTCTTTTCTACTGTAAGTTGCTTTTAGTACAGTACATGTAAATTATCGATTCTGTTAACAAAGAAGGCTTCCAGGTTGCTGCCAGTACAACCCCATAGTCCATTTGGCTTCAAGAGCCACGCCCCCCTGACCCCAGATTCACTGCCTCGATGCACAAAATCTCTAGCTTCTTTCTAGCGAAGATAATTTACAGGGCGATTCAATAAAAGTTCTTATTGTTTAAAATGGTGCTAAATTTTGCCCCACCAATCAGATCTTATTTAACATTTGAAAAGCTAACATCTGATTGTTGTACAAAATAGGGGCTTCCTTCAGACACCACTTAACGTATAACCCCAGTACGAAGACCTGATTACTCATTCCATCACCCAAACATCTCCTGATTAAAATTCTAGAGCAAGACGTATAGTCTACTATAAAGGGGGAAAGTTTGATGCCTACAACAAAAAGTCTTTGGTAAAAGCACCCTTGGGTATGTAGAACGAAAGCATGGAAAGAAGATGGAGACTATTGGGGAACCATGCAACTGCTTGATAAAGTAGCACGAACGGAAGAGGTGGGAAGCCCACAGACCTGGCGAGCTCTGCTCCAAAAGATGGGTCTATCACCAGAACCTTAGACAGGAAAGATTCGCGCTAGAGAGATCAGTAATCCGGTGAAGTACAAGGACAGATTTATAAAGCGAGCGGGAACAAGAAGGCGGCCAGGGTGCGGCCCAGGACACAGCATCATACCCGAGGTACAGGGTGGGGCGCTCATCCATGACCTGCGTCTCAACAACCTGAACACCACAGGGAGGAACTGCCGCGGGAAAAAATCTAGGTGGGAAGAGTAGCTGGCTACGAAAGTACAGGAGATTCAAGAAATTCGGAAGGGAAATGGGGCGAAGGGGCCCAACCATAAGAGAGGGAGGGAACAGGGAAGAGTAAGAGAGGGGGGTGTTGTCAAAAGTTACGAAAAGGGTAACGAGAAGAACGTTTATTGAATAGCCCTGAAGTCGGGTGGGGGTCTTGGTCTAAGGTGTGAGGATGGCTGTGAGCCCATGTAAATGCCATGGGTGAGGAACATACAGCACCAGAAGTCCATAAGACGGCCGAACGCGCAAAGCCGGGCCGCTGCAGGAAGCCGCGAATGTTTTGGGAAAGGTAAAAAACACCAACATGCGAGAAGAGCCGCGGAAGTGAAAAAAATTAAAAGATGTGCGTTCCCGAAAAGACGAGAATCCTCGACAGTTAGAAAAGTCGGAAGTTTCTGGTCTGGGTGGGGGGAAACGTTTAGGGAGCAGAAAAATCCGGGCCGTTGCGAATGGAGAAGTCCGCGGCGGATTCGCTGGTGGGTTCGTGATGCCGCTAGGAGACGCGCCCATGCCCTAGTACAATTCAAATGGGCCCAATACATGTCTACTGCTGAATCTTGGTTTGGTGGGTGTGGGTCCATCAATTTCAGAAAAATATAATACAGTTTCTATATATTACAAACAGACAGGGAGAGGTAATAAATTCTTATCGTTTAAAATGGTGCTAATTTTTGCCCCAACCAATCAGATTTAGCTTTCAAATTTAAATAAGATCGATTGGTGGGGAAAAATAAGCACCATTTAACGTAAAACTTTTTATTGAATCTCCCTGTTTAATTAAAGCAGCTCTGTATTTTATTACTAACCAGCGTGATTGCTTACAGCCGTCCGGAAAAATACTAATAGTGAACTGAGTTTACTGACATTTCCTGCTTGAATGTACTCTCTCATACAAAGGACGACTCTATAGAGGTGAGGTGTGTAGTGTGAGGGGGGATGGAGGGTCGGCATCGGCAGTGTGGGCGGCACAGCTTAAGTTTTGGTTTTGCAAGCCAACGGGGGAGCCCTTGGCGGCCTAGCGGCAGGTTCAATTTCCCGGCTACCTTGTTTGGTTCTATTATTTCTAAGCCAAAGATGGGATATTAGGAAAAGTAAGTACTATTATCCTATCTTTGTATTCAATTAATCAACTGGACTTGAAATGTAGTTTTTTCTTGGACGACGTTCTCTAGTCATGGGGGCCGACTGACTTCTCAATTCGAATGACTGTACAAGAAGCTGTGCAATTAAGTACCCTGAAAATCCCAATTAGCATATCACATCCAAGTTTAAGGGCGTGAATTGGATAGTGGCTAAAGAGGTGTTATAGGAACGCCCAGGGTAAGGTGTTAAAACCGCATTGTACATGGCAGACAGTGGTGTCGAAACCCCCCCACCGCCTATTTATCTGTTTCTTTAGTTTCACAAAATGCCTCCTTAACACCTCTCTTAACCAGTCACTTCCCTTCCGTATGTTTACCATTACAACTTCTTCAAAGTATGTCCTTTTCCTTAAGATGCAGATAAAACACGGCTGGAGTCCTGACCCGAGGAAATTTGGCTCTTCTGTGCTGGGCCATACGTTGATGCAGTGCTGTTTGGTCTCCCCCAAAATACAATCGAGCATTCTTCACTGCACTGCACTGCGTATATGATGTCCGCGTTTTCTTGTGGTTTTGGTATTGGGTCTTTTTGATGTACCAATTTGCTGTCCTCAGTGTGTTGTTCGGTTTCAGCGATCAGGGATAACGATGTTTCTTTTTTAAAATCTTTCTTAATTTCTCGGAGACCCCTGCTCATATGGGATTACCAGTTCTTTTATAGGTGGGGGGGGGTCAGGACACCAACTGTCTGCCATGTACAATGCTGTTTTTTAACACCTACTCTGGGCTGTTCCTATAACACCTCTTAGCCACTATCTAAATCACAAAACCCTTAAACCCCTGCTGTGATATGCTATTGGATTTTCCAGGGTACATAATTGCCACCAGATTCTTGTCCAAGTCATTCTGAATTGAGAGCCATTTGGATGACTAGCGAAACGTCTTTCAAGAACTTACATTTCAATCCCACTTGATCTAATTGATCCAACAGATTACCAATGACCTGGATGAATAGACCCTCCTTCACAAGCAATACTATTAGCCCTTGTGGGACTCGAGCAGACACAGTATCGAAGGTTCAGGTTTGTTAAGATTCTCTTTCTTACATCCATGTTAGCAAAGATTAAACTGCAAGGATTACTTTTCTTTTTTTTGCATGAAAATCCACAGGAATTTATCATTGTTGTATATATATATATATCTATATATATATATATATATAATATCTAGATATCACCAAATACTCAAAAGTGCTTAGTGCGGCTTAAAGTTCAGTCAGTTCAATCCCTGTGGTGTGTCCGCTCACACACCAAATACTTCACAGGAACCACACACAGCAAGGAGACACAGCAAACATAGCTTGCAATGTTGTGATCCTGTGTGAAGCAGCATTAAAACTTTCACTTTGAAATCGCAAGCTATTGTTTTGCATGTTGGTCTCCCTGCTGGGTTTTTGTTATAGATATATATATATTCAATGCAACAATCTAAACACTACGCAGCCACGATGAGCAAGTAAAAAGGCTTAATCCATACGCCGGTAGCAGCAAACACCTGTGTTTTAAAGTGAGACGTTCGGGCTGTAGACTGTGAATTTGGAACTTGAGACACTTGCCCTTTTAAAACACGGAGTTTGCTGCTACAGGGGCGTGTATTAAGCTTTTTACTTGCAAACCATGCTGCTGGTAGTTTTTATGTTGTATTATATATATATATACACATATGTACGGTACAGTATACACAGTATCCCAGGAAATAATGCTCATGATTGTGCTTCTGTCTTATAGTGTTTTATATTGACTATACTATTAAAAGCAAGGACCTTCCAGGGTAGTGATTCAGAATACTACGCAGGCCACTTGCTACTCTAGGGAGGCAACGGGAGCTTCAGGAGTAGAAATGCGTGGCTAAAGAGTGGTGTAGAATGGGGTTTTGGGTTTTAAGAGAACTGGGGGCTGACTTTTCTGCTTGCTCGGCTCTTTTAGTAGTGACGGATTGCACCTCAATGGTGATGGGGCAGCGGTTTTGGGGGAGAAGATGGCTAGGGGGTTGGAGGAGATTTTAAACTAACACTAGGTAGTGGGGGGGAGGAACGTTTAACTTACACGGGTTAGATAGAGAAGTTAGGGATCGGGGCTAGTAACAAACGGAGGTAGGAGAAGGAGGAGGGGGGAGCATAGAGGATAGGAGCACGTTACGACATGTATGAAGTAATCATTGATAGATCTAAATGTATGTACATGCAAGAAGTCTTGCGGAAAAACCGGCGAACTTGAAATATAGCTTTAAAGAAAAGGTATGATGTATTGGTATAATGCAGACATGGCTTAAGATTCACCGACTGGACAGTAAATAGTGAAGGGTTACTCCTTAGTTTAGACATGACCGAGTTAACAGAAAGGAGAGGAGTATGTATGTATGTTTACACAGGAATTGAAGCCAAAATTTAAAATATGGAAATAGATTTGGGAGCAAACGATGCTGCAGAAACATTTGGTGTACTGTGTACAGGAACAAGAAGGTGGGTAAATTACTGTTGGAGTATGTGTAAGCCGCCGCATGCCCGTGGAGAGTGGAATTTCTCCATATGCATTGCGAAAGGCTGCTGGTATGGGGCATGTTCTGGTTTCTGGGGGATTTTTTTAACTAATACGCAATATGGATCTGCGCACACCGGAATAGGACACGTGGAATTTTATCCTGTCCAGGAGATTTATTAATATTAACCTTATTTAGTTCTTTCTGTACCATATCCTCGGTTACAATGGCCTAGATAAAACTGAACTTAGCTCCCTAAGTACCCGAGGATGTATTGTATCCGGTCCAGGAGATTTATTAATATTAACCTTATTTAGTTCTTTCTGTACCATATCCTCAGTTACAATGGCCTAGATAAAACTGAACTTAGCTCCCTAAGTACCCGAGGATGTATTGTATCCGGTCCAGGAGATTTATTAATATTAACCTTATTTAGTTCTTTCTGTACCATATCCTCGGTTAACCAAAGTGCACTTGAATCTTTTATACCTTTATTGCTACTATACTCTATGATATCTGTACTTGGATCTTCTATAGTGTATACTGAGGGGAAAAAAATATTCAAGACATTTGCTTTATCGCCATCCCCCGTGTTAGCTGTGCTGGGCTGTATGACAAACCTGTTGCTGGTGTGTTCTGCACACTAAGCAGTGCTAGATGTGGGTCACGGCCAGTCTGAGCAGCTTTTGCAAATGTTTTTTTGACAGTTTGGACTGCTCGTTCAGCCATGCCATTGGATTGGGGATAGCTGGGGCTTAAAGCCCAATGCTTTGGCAAAAGTTACCGCCTCATGACTGGCAAATGGAACATGGTCGGAAACAAGTTTGTGGGGTGTGCCATGCCTTGCAAAAATGGCTTTGAGTCTGGCAATGACTGACTGGGCTGATTTGTTAGGCAGACGGAGTACTTCAGGATACGGAATAGTCTGTAACAAGCAGGTATGAACGTCCATATAGGTCAAAGATATCTGCAGCAAGCTTAGTCCATGGCATGCTTGGTATATCATGAGGGAGAAGTGGTTCCTTTTCATTGCTGGGCTGCATTTCTTGACAGTTCCTCCCAATTCAAAATCCTTGCCCATGTTTGGCCAGTACATGCGCTTTTGACCTTTGAATCCCTTAATGTGCCACATGTAGCCAATCATGTGCGGTCTGCAGCTTTTGTGTATGACAAATTTGTTGCCTATCATTACCAGACCCTCATCAATGTGAATCTCATTTCTCATAGGCCAATATGGTTGTGCAAGTTGTTCAACTGACTTTTTCCGCTGTGGCCACCCACAGTTGTGCAGTCGTTTAATTGTCAACAGCTCCGGGTCTGACTCTGTAGCATCTTTTAGTTCTTGCAGAAGGTTTAGTGGAAGGGCCACAGTTATATCAATGGAGTGGACCAGTGGTTCATTGTCAAAGTCAATTTCAGACTCTTTGTCTGGGGGCTGTGTTATGACAGCTCTAGATAGTGTATCTGGTATGAACATATCCTTTCCAGGAGTGTAGATCATGTTAAAATCATATTTTTGCAGTTGGAGGAGCATTAGCTGTAGTCTTGCTGGTCCATACGCTGTAGTCTTGCTGGTCCATACGCTGTAGTCTTGCTGGTACATACGCTGTAGTCTTGCTGGTCCATACGCTGTAGTCTTGCTGGTCCATATTGCGTTAGTCTTGCTGGTCCATACGCTGTACTTCGCCATAGCTTGAAGTCTTGCTGGGGTCCATTAAGCTGTAGTCTTGTGGTACATATCGGTAGTCTGCTGGGTTAGCTGTGATGCGCGTCCATATGCTGTAGTCTTGCTGGTCCATATGCTGTAGTCTTGCTGGTCCATACTGAGTCTGCTGGTCCAACTAGTCTTGCTGAGTCCATAAGCTGTGGATCTGATGGTCATATGCTGTAGTATTTGCATGGTCATACGCTGTAGTCTTGATGGTATATACGTATGTATTGTCTGGGTCAATACGTGGTTATGTATAGCTGTAGTTGATCATAAGAGTCATTAGTAAATGATGGAGATTCTTTTGTTTTTTGTTGTCATATTTTTTTTTCATTTTTTAGTTCTGTGGTCTGTCTTTCTTTTTTTTTTTGTGATGGTCCTATGCTGTAGTCTTGCTGGTCCATATGCTGTAGTCTTGCTGGTCCATATGCTGTAGTCTTGCTGGTCCATATGCTGTAGTCTTGCTGGTCCATATGCTGTAGTCTTGCTGGTCCATTAAGCTGTAGTCTGTGGTCCATATGCTGTAGTCTTGCTGGTTCCATACGCGTAGTCTTGCTGGTCCATACGCTGTAGTCCTTGCTGGTCCATACGCTGTAGTCTGCTTGGCCATACGCTGTAGTCTTGCTGGTCCATTACTGTAGCTTGCTGTATGCTGGTATATGTAGCTGTGGTCCATAGCCGTAGTCTGCTGGTCCATTACGCTGTTAGTCTTGCTGGTCCTACGCTGTAGTCTTGCTGGTCCATCGCGTGTAGTCTGCTGGTCCATACGTGTATGTCTTGACTGGTCCATACGCTGTAGCTTTGCTGGTCCATACGATGTATGTAGTCTTGCTGGCTTGCCTCAGGGCTAGTGACAAAACTTCCAATGGTTTGTGGATCAGACGCACTGTAACGGACACATATAGATGGAACTTTAAATAGCAAACCCACTGAAAAGAAGTTCTTTATCATTGAGCATAGTTTTGTTCAGCCCCTGTCAAGTGCTCGGAGGCAGAGGAACTAACAGGTCTGCACATTTGAAGAAAGGACATGCTCCAAAGCTATCTTTTGACTGTCTGCCTGTAGTTCACACTGCCAAACTTATAGGATTAAAAAAGGGGGCACTAGAGCGCAGGCCAGTGTGTCCTTTTAGTGCTTTGGAAAAGCCATTCTGCTGTTCCGGGTTCCTGCCATTCAGTGTCTTTGGACAGAAGGAGCTATAGGGGTTGCAATTTATGGGCTTCATGTGATTGTACATGGGGCAAGATAGCAATGGTCATGGCCTACGTGCCTCTGTAGGCTTTTTCTGTCATGTGGCACTTGGCATCTCGCAATGCCTAACTTTATCAGGGTCAGGAAGACCTCCATCATTGGAAATAATAAGTCTGTGTAATGCACTTGTGCTCACCTGGTATTACACTCATCTCCAGTGCAGGTGTAAACAATAGTGCAATCCCCATGGTGTTATATTATTCCAGTCCTCATCTCCAGTGCAGTGGTGTAACAATAGTTGCAATCCCCATGGTGTTATATATCTCCAGTACATCATCTCCAATGACAGTTGGAACAATAGTGCAATCCCAGTGCTGTTTTATCTAAGTACCTCATTTCCAGTGCATGGTTGTAACATAGGCATCCCCATGGTCGTTATATATCTCCAGACTCATCTCCAGGGCAGTGTAACAAAGTGCAATCCCCATGTGTGTTATATCTCCAGTACCTCATCTCCAATACAGTGTAAAAATAGTGCAATCCCCATGGTGTTATATACTCTCAGTACCTCGATTTCCAGTGCAGTTGTAACAAAGTGCAATCCCAATGTGTATATAGTCTTTTTTTTCCAGAAAGTGCCTCATCTCCAGTGCAGGTAAAACAAAGTGCAATCCCCATGGTGTTATATATCTCAGTACTCATCTCCAATACAAGTGCTGAACAATGTGCAATCCCCATGGGTTTATATATCCCAGTACCTCATTTCAGTGCAGTTGTAAAACAATAGTGCAATCCCCATGGTGTTATATATCTCCAAGTACCTCATCCTCAGTGCAGGTAACCATAGTGCAATCCCCATGGGTTGTTATATATCCCAGTGCCGTCTCCAATTACAGGAACATAGTGCAATCCCCAGGTGTTATATTCTCCAGATACCCATCTCCAGTGCAGTGAACAATAGTGCATCCCCATGGTGTATAATCTCCAGTGCCACATCTCCAGTGCAGGTGTACACATAGTGCACCCCCATGGTGTTAATATCTCCAGTGCCACATATCTCAGTGCATGGGTGTAAAATAAGTGAATCCCCATGGTGTATATATCTCCGAGGCCTCATCTCGTGCAGTGTAACAATCAGTTGCAATACCCTGGATGTTATATATATCTAGTGCACAATCTCCAATACAGTTGTTAAAATGTGCAATCCCCATGGGGTTAATCATATCCAGTGCCAATCTCCAATAGCCAGTGAACAATGGTGCAATCACCCGTAATGTTATATATCTCCAGTACCTTCCATCTTCCAATACAGTGAAAACGTACAAAGTGCAATCCCATGGTGTATATATCTCAGGGGCCTCATCTCCAGGCAGTGTAACATAGAATAGTGTAGATCCCCATGGTGTTATATATCTCTGTGGCCTCATTCCAGTGCAGTTTTTGTAAACAATAGTGCAATCACCCATGGTGTATATATTCTCAGTGCCCGTCTCCAAATACAGTGTAACAATAGTGGCAACCATGGTGTTAATATCTCCAGTACCTTATCTTCCAGTCAGTGAACATAGGCAACCCCATGGTGTTATTAATCTCCAGTACCTCATCTCCAGTGCAGTGTAAAATAGTGCAACCCCATGGTGTATATATCTCCAGTACACTCATCCAGGACGTGTAACAATAGGAGCAATCCCCATCGGCGTTATATGATTCAGTACTCAATTCCAGTGTGCAGATGTTTGTAACAATAGTGCAATCCCCATTGTGGTATATATCTCCAGTGCCCGTCTCCAATACAGTGTAAAAATGTGCAATCCCATGGTGTTATTATATCTCCAGTGCACATCTCCAGTGCACAGTTGTAACAATAGTGCAATTCCCATGGTGTTATATATCTCAGTGCCCATCTCCAATACAGTGAACAATGTGCAATCCCATGGTGTTATTATCTCCAGTTCCTCATCCCAGTGCAGTGACCAATAGGGCAATCCCCATGGTTATATATCTCCAGTGCCTATTCCAATACAGTGGTAAATAGTGCAATCCCCATGGTGTTATATATCTCCAGTGCCACATCTCCAGTGCAGTGTAACAATAGTGTAATCCCCATAGTGTTATATATCTCCAGTGCCTCATCTCCAGTGCAGTGTAACAATAGTGCAATCCCCATGGTGTTATATATCTCCAGTGCCACATCTTCCAGTGCAGTTGTAACAATAGTGCAATCCCCATGGTGTTATATATCTCCAGTACCTCATCTCCAGTGCAGTGTAACAATAGTGCAATCCCCATGGTGTTATATATCTCCAGTGCCCCGTCTCCAATACAGTGTAACAATAGTGCAATCCCCATGGTGTTATATATCTCCAGTACCTCATCTCCAGTGCAGTGTAACAATAGTGCAATCCCCATGGTGTTATATATCTCCAGTACCTCATCTCCAATACAGTGTAACAATAGTGCAATCCCCATGGTGTATATACTCCAGTACCTCTTCAGTGCGTGTAAACATACGTGCAATCCCATGGTGTTATATATCTCCAGTACCTCATCTCCACATACCGTGTGAACAATAGTGCAATCCCCATGGTGTTATATATCTCCAAGTACCTCATCTCCAGGCATTGTGAACAATAGGCAATCCCCATGGAGATATATCTCCAGTACTTATCTCCAGTGCAGTGTAACAATAGTGCAATCCCCATGGTGTTATTAGATCTCAGTAGTAGTAACCTCATCTCCAAGTTGCAGTGGTAAAAATAGTGCAATCCCCATGGTGTTATATATCTCCAGTACCTCATCTCCACAACAGTGTAACAATAGTGCAATCCCCATGGAGTTATATATCTCCAGTACCTCATCTCCAATACAGTGTAACAATGGTGCAATCCCCATGGTGTTATATATCTCCAGTGCCTCATCTCCAGTGCAGTTGTAACAATAGTGCAATCCCCATGGTGTTATATATCTCCAGTACCTCATCTCCAGTGCAGTGTAACAATAGTGTAATCCCATGGTGTTATATATCTCCAGTGCCTCATCTCCAATACAGTGTAACAATGGTGCAATCCCCATGGTGTGTATATATCTCCAGTACCTCATCTCCAGTGCAGTTGTAACAATAGTGCAATCCCCATGGTGTTATATATCTCCAGTGCCACATCTCCAGTGCAGTGTAACAATAGTGCAATCCCCAGGGTGTTATATATCTCAGTACCTCATCTCCAGTGCAGTGTAACAATAGTGCAATCCCCATGGTGTTATATATCTCCAGTGCCCCGTCTCCAATACAGTGTAAACAATAGTGCAATCCCCATGGTGTATTCCCAGTGACATCTCAATACAGTGTGTAACAATAGTGCAATCCCCATGGTGTCATATATCTCCAGTGCCACATCTCCAGTGCAGTGTAACAATAGTGCAATCCCCATGGTGTTATATATCTCCAGTACCTCATCTCCAGTCTGCAGTGTAACAATAGTGCAATCCCATGGTGTTATATATCTCCAGTACCTCATCTCCAGTGCAGTTAACAATAGGCAATCCCCATGGTGTCATATACTCCAGTGCCACATCTCCAGTGCATTGTGTTGTAACAATAGTGCAATCCCCATGGTGTTATATATCTCCAGTACTCATCTCCAGTGCAGTGTAACCATAGTGCAATCCCATGGGGTTATATCCTCCAGTTCACATTCCAATACAGTGTAAACAATAGTGCATCCCCATGGTGTCATATATCTCCAGTGCCACATCTCCAATACAGTGTAGCAATAGTGCAATCCCCATGGTGTCATATATCTCCAGTGCCACATCTCCAGTGCAGTGTAACAATAGTGCAATCCCCATGGTGTTATGTATCTCCGTAACTCATCTCCAATACAGTGTTAACAATAGGCAATCCCCATGGTGTTATATATCTCCAGTGCCCACCTCCAGTGCAGTGTAACAATAGTGCAATCCCCATGGTGTTATATATCTCCAGTGCCTCACTCTCCAGTGCAGTTGTAACAATAGGCAATCCCTATGGTGTCATATATCTCCAGTGCCACATCTCCAATACAGTGTAACAATAGTGCAATCCCCATGGTGTCATATATCTCCAGTGCCACATCTCCAGTGCAGTGTAACAATAGTGCAATCCCCATGGTGTTATATATCTCCAGTGCCACATCTCCAGTGCAGTGTAACAATAGTGCAATCCCCATGGTGTTATATATCTCCAGTGCCACATCTCCAGTGCAGTGTAACAATAGTGCCAATCCCTATGGTGTTATATATTATCCAGGGCCACAATCCCAGTGCAGTGTAACAATAGTGCAATCCCATGGTGTTATATATCTCCAGTACCTCATCTCCAGTGCAGTGTAACAATAGTGCAATCCCCATGGTGTTATATATCTCCAGTGCCACATCTCCAATACAGTGTAACAATAGTGCAATCCCCATGGTGTTATATATCTCCAGTGCCACATCTCCAGTGCAGTGTACAATAGTTGCAATCCCCCATGGGTGTTATATATCTCCAGTGCCACATCTCCAGTGCAGTGTAACAATAGTGCAATCCCCATGGTGTTATATATCTCCAGTGCCTCATCTCCAGTGCAGTGTAACAATAGTGCAATCCCCAAGTGTTATATATCTCCAGTGCCTCATCTCCAGTGCAGTGTAACAATAGTGCAATCCCCATGGTGTTATATATTCCAGTGCCACATCCTCCAGTGCAAGTGGTAACAATAGTGCAATCCCCATGGTGTTATATCTCCAGTACTCATCTCCGTGTCAGTTGTAACAATAGTGCAATCCCCTGGTGTTATATATCTCCAGTGCCTCATCTCCAGTGCAGTGTAACAAAGTGCAATCCCCATGGTGTTATAGATCTCCAGTGCCACATCTCCAGTGGCAGTGTAACAATAGTGCAATCCCCATGGTGTTATATACTCCAGTGCCACATCTCCAGTGCCAGGTAACAATAGTGCAATCTTGTGGGTTCAGGGCTTCTGATCCAGCCCTATTGCTGTAGGTGCAGAGTAAATCTCTGGGCCCATCTGCACCAGTTTTCAGACAGATTGTCACTCATACACATGGGCTGTGGAGGGTGGAATGGTCATGGAATGCAGAGACTATATATCTAGTTATATGGGAGGACTGATGTGCAGTGTTGATGTCCAGTGTACTGCTGTAGTCTGGGGGAGCGCAGGTCCTGTGAAGCAGATCTGTAATTTTCAGGACTGATCTGATTTAAGATTTGTTGAATGGAGCTCATGTTCCCTTGCTAGTAGCTGGGCAGGTAAAATCTTCTGACACCATGTTATGTTTGCTGCCTCAAATGGTGAGGCTTTCGAAGGTAGTGCCCAGGCACCAAGGAACTGACCACATAATGTCATTTATTTTAATTTTACTATTAAACAGTACGGCTAACTACATGCCTTGCTGTGACATTACATTAACTATAGAGACAGTCTTAAACATAGAGAGTAAACATAGAGAGTCTTAAACATAGAGAGTAAAACTAAAACAAGGAAACAGCACAGCGCCCATCTCAGTCCATCATCTTCTTACTATTAATATACTTAAAAAAAGTTAAGGCTTAGTGATGCTTTGTTCAGCTATCCTAACTTCATTATTAATTTTAGCTAGTTGTGATTGCTTTCTTACACTCCTTGTTACAGGTTTTATAATCCCTAAAGGCCCTTCCGTTTCCCTCGGCCTTAAAGGTTTTAAATGTCTTTTTCTCCTTTCCATTTCCCTCTTTACAATCAGAATTCAGCCACATGGGGGAGAGGATTTATTTTTTTACATTTATTTCCCAGGGTATAAAAAATTTAGATGTATTTTCTTACAGCAGAGATTAAAAAAAATGTTTTCCATTTACCAGAATTATTTAGGTAATGCATGGGAAATTACCATTTTAAGGGAAAGTGGGTCATATACAGATATTTCTTATTAAAGGGAAATATATTTTGAGCAAGGAGAGTCATTAAGTTTACACATTTTTTCTAAAGGGATTAAAGGGAAAGCAAAACAATTACCAGGTTTTTTTTAAAAAAAAAGAGATTACAGGAAAGCTTGCCATTTACCTTACCAAAATAAAATTTTAAGACAAAAAGTATACTGTTTTTCCTTAGTTCATGTTGTGTACAAAAACAACCACCTATAACTTTCACTCGACACAAGTGATGTTATTTCACGTGCTAACAGATTATACCACTCCATATTCCTTGCCCGACCAACTCGTCTGTCTTCAAGCCTTTTATTGTTTATACTCAAATATAACACATTCCCTGTGTCGCACCTCCAATGTACATTTGGTCACAAAAAAAGATTTGTTTCTCAGTTGTGTTGCAGAAACCTTCTTCCTTTTCCTTTCTCCCCCTCTTTTCCTCCTCTTCCCCCTTCCCTTCCTCCTTCCTTCTCTCCCCCTCCTCTTTCTTTCTCCCCCTTCTCTCTTCTTCTTTTCTCTTTCCCCCCCTCTTAATCAACCACATGGTTGCGTAGCTTAAGTTCGTTTTGGCGCTCGACCTAAACTAGTTTTCTGCCGTTAACCACCCACAACTTTACAGTCCCTTAGTCAACTCAACATATAGTTTCTCTAAACAAATAGTTTTCTTACTAAATGTATTTCTGTCTCACACCACCAAATTCATTTTGGTACGTAACAACCCGCATAGTTTATTGTCTCCAACATGCCTTCGATTTTTATTGACTGTACGTGTTCTGTTTACCACTCAGAACTTGTTAGGTTTCCGCACTAAATATAGTCTTGTCCCAACAACAGTTGTTGGCTTTTCGTCCCACTAACATGTATTTCGGTTTTTACCACTCGACATGTTCTTTATTTGACGTTCATTTCGCTAGTGGGTGTATCTTCTTGCTTCCCACCAATATATCTGAGAACCCAATGGCCCACCCAACTAAGGGCCGTTCTAGGGGCACCGCGCGAGGGGAAACGCCTATAACTATGTGCAAGCTATAACAGCGCACTTGAGGATTCATCAGGGAACTGGTCTGAAAGGGCGAATTTTCTTGGGAGCAAACTACCCAGAGGACTTTATTTCCATACGCTGTAGTCTTGCTGGTCCATACGCTGTAGTCTTGCTGGTCTTTGCCTCAGGGCTATGTGACAATAACTTCCAATGGTTTGTGATCAGATCGCACTGTAACTGACACATATAGATGGAACTTTTTAAATGCAAACACCATAGAAAGAAGTTCTTTATCAATTTGAGCATAGTTTTGTTCAGCCCCTGTCAATGCTCTGGAGGCAGAAATAACAGGTCTGCCCCTTTGAAGAAGACATGCTCCCAAACTATCTTTTGATGTATCTGCCTGTAGTTCAACTGCAACTTTAGGATTAAAAAAGGAGAGCACTAGAGCGCAGACCAGTGTGTCCTTTAGTTTTTGAAAAGCATTCTGCTGTTCCGGGTTCCACTGCCATTCAGTGTCTTTGGACAGAAGGAGCTATAGGGGTGCAATTTTACTGGCTTCATGTGGAATGTACTGAGCAAGATAGCATGTCATGCCTAGTAGCCTCTGTAGGCTTTTTCTGTCATGTGGACTTGGCATCTCTGCAATTGCCCTTACTTTATCAGGGTCAGGCAAGACTCCATCATTGGAAATAATAAGTCCTGTGTAATGCACTTTGCTCACCTGGTATTACCTCATCTCCAGTGCAGTGTAACAATAGTGCAATCCCCATGGTGTTATATATCTCCAGTACCTCATCTCCAGTGCAGTGTAACAATAGTGCAATCCCCATGGTGTTATATATCTCCAGTGCCACATCTCCAGTGCAGTGTAACAATAGTGCAATCTTTGTGGGTTCAGGCTTCTGATCCAGCCCTATTGCTGTAAGGTGCAGAGTAAATCTCTGGGCCCATCTGCACCAGTTTTCAGACAGATTGTCACTCATACACATGGGCTGTGGAGGGTGGAATGGTCCATGGCAATGCAGAGACTATATATCTAGTTATATGGGAGACTGATGTGCAGTGTTGATGTCCAGTACTTGCTGTAGTCTGGGGAGCGCAGGTCCTGTGAAGCAGATCTGTAATTTTCAGGACTGATTTAAGCTATTTGTTGAATGGAGCTCATGTTCCCATTGCTAGTAGCTGTGCAGGTAAAATCTTCTGACACCATGTTATGTTCTGCTGCTCAAATGGTGAGGCTTTCAGAAGGTAGTGCCCAGGCACCAAGGAACTGACCACATAATGTCATTTATTTTAATTTTACTATTAAACAGTACAGGCTAACTACATGGCCTTGCTGTGACATTACATTAAACTATAGAGACAGTCTTAAACATAGAGAGTAAACATAGAGAGTCTTAAACATAGAGAGTAAAACTAAAACAAGGAACAGCACAGCGCCCTCTCAGTCCTCATCTTCTTACTATTAATATACTTAAAAAAAGTTAAGGCTTAGTGATGCTTTGTTCAGCTATCCTAACTTCATTATTAATTTTAGCTAGTTTGATTGCTTTCTTACACTCCTTGTTACAGTTTTTATAATCCCTAAAGGCCCTTTCCGTTCCCTCGGCCTTAAAGGTTTTAAATGTCTTTTTCTTCCTTTCCATTTCCCTCTTTACATCAGAATTCAGCCACATGGGAGAGGATTTATTTTTTTTACATTTATTTCCCAAGGGTATAAATTTAGATGTATTTTCTTACAGCAGAGATTAAAAAAAATGTTTTCCATTTACCAGAATTTATTTAGGTAATGCATGGAAATTACCATTTTTAAGGGAAAGTGGATCATATACCAGATATTTCTTATTAAAGGGAAATATATTTTGAGCAAGAGAGTCATTAAGTTTACACATTTTTTCTAAAGGGATTAAAGGGAAAGCAAACAATTTACCAGGTTTTTTTTAAAAAAAAGATTAAAGGGAAAGCTTGCCATTTACCATTACCAAACATAAAATTTTTAAGACAAAAAGTATACTTGTTTTTCCTTAGTTCATTTTGTGTACAAAAACCATACACTTATGCTACAAGATGTATTTAGTGTACAGAATTTTATTTTTGCCAGCATAATGTTTCTTTTCAGCACTTTTTTTATACAAAAAATATTCTGTTTCAATCCACTGTACATTTTGGTCACAAAAAAAGATTTTGGTCATCAAAATAAACATTTTGGTGCTACAGTTGTTTTTTGTCTACTAAATATGTTTTGTTACCACCAAATTTCTTTAGTCAACTAAATATAGTTTTCTAAACAAAACATTAGTTTTTTTACTAAATGTATTTTGTTACCACCAAATTTCTTTTGGTCGACTAAATATAGTATTGTCTCCAAAATGTTGATTTTTATTGACTGAATGTGTTCTGTTACCACAGAACCTCTTTTGGTTGACTAAATATAGTTTTGTCCCCAAAGTGTTGTTTTTTTGTCCACTAAATGTATTTTGTTACCACTGAATTTATTTTGGTCACCGAATTGTGTATTTTGTTACAAAATAATCTGAGAACAAATGGCACCCCATAAGGGACTGGGCACAGAGAGAGGGGAAATGTATACTATGTGCAAGCTAAACAGGACATGAGGACATAAGGGAATCTGGTGAAAGGGAGAACTGGGAGCAAAAAGGGATCTTATTCCTGGAATCCTGGCAGCTGCAAAATATAGAAAAGGATAAGGGCAAGAAAAAGTTTGTGTTCTTAATCTGCAGCAACCAATCAGAAGTTTTCAAATATTTTCTGTAATAGAACATTGTTGAGGTAAAATCTGATTGGTTGAGGCAAATTAACAGCTCAGAAAATTTTGCACCTCCTATTAAAAAATCCTGTACAATGGTCACTGTTGTGGATAAATGTTGCTTCTGGTTCTGACTTTTCTTCTTTTCTTCCTTTGGTTCCAATTCTGTTTTGTCCCAGAATTCAATGATAATCCTGACCTGTAAATTACCAGTTTGCCTTTCCCAGACTTTCCCTTATGGGCTTTGGTGTTCACATTATTTGATGGCATGAAACACTGCAAACCGGTGAATTTGCTGGAGGAAATAAAGCTTAATCCACATTAATATTAAAGGTGATCTGCACTTATTCTTTTCTATGAAGGTGGCATGGGTAAGGAATGCCCTGCTAGAATATGACATGCTGATAGAAACTCATTCAGTGGGTGCCTGGATTTCTTTTCTGGACAGTTGGTTACAAGGATAACAGCTGGTATCAATATCCATGTGTGTGCATGTGTGATTGGTTGTCTCCTTGTAAAGGTTGCTGTATGGGCATGGTGTTGGTAGTAGGGATGGACTCAAAACCAAACCCGAATTCGAGCCGAACTTTATGAGTTTGGACGAACTCGTACGATTTTCCGGGGACTCGTGGGACTATTTTCGAAAATCCTAGAACATTCGAGAATTACGAGGATATTCTAACGTTCGGCACACCTCAAACGGCCGCTTCCAAAAAACCCCAAACGGCCGGATATTCCCAAAAAACGGCCGCTTACGTACTGCAGAACGACCAACAATCCCGCGGTCGGACATTCGGGGGTCCAGCAGCTCGAAACCGGGACCCCTCCCGGGTCCTTACAAGGACCATTGTGGCCCTGGCAGGGCCCTTTGGGGCTTAAGGGTTCCCGCAGCTCGAACTGGGACCCCCTCCCCGGCACTTATAAGTGTCTTTGCGGCAGTAAAAAGTGCTCTTGTGGACCTGACAAGGGCCCTTTGGTGCTTAAGGGGTCCTGCAGCTTGAGCAGGGACCCCTGTCGGCTCTTAAAAGAGCCCTTGGGCGACGTCTTCTTTCTTCCATCCAGTGACACCAACTCCACTGAGGCCACCAACCCCGAGAAGTAGCCTTGCGGCCGCCAGGGATACCTACTGTGCCGGTGGCTTCAACAAGGCCGATGTCTTAATCCGACGTCTTCACAGCTAGCAACACCAACACCACTGAAGTCCCCAATGCCAGGCTTCAACGGAGCCGATGTTGCTAGCCTCTTCTTTCTTCTGCCATCTACTGTGATGACTTCTGAGCTCCGTGGAGGGTTGCAGCTCTTTATATAGGTTTGCAGAAGGACCAAATCCAATTGTGATTGGTTAAGATTTCAATGCTTGAAATCATATGATCCCAAATTAACCAATTATATTTGAATCTTTTATGCCAATATGATGATTTGTGATCATATGATTTCAAGCATTGAAATCTAAACCAATCACAATTGGATTTGGTCCTTCTGCAAACCTATATAAAGAGGTGCAATCCTCCGTGGAGCTCAGAAGTCATCGCAGTAGATGGCAAAAGAAAGAAGAGGCTAGCAACACCGGCTCCGTTGAAGCTGGCGGTGCCAGCTGTCTCACTGGCAGCCGCAGTGAGCCCGCCTGGCATCGGCAACGTCAGTGCTGTTTGTGTCGCTAGCTGTGAAGAACAAAGACGTCGGATCAAGACGCGCTGGTAACATCGGCCTTGTTGAGGCCACTGGTGCCGGAGGTACCCCTGGTGTCCACAGAGGTACTTCTAGGGGTTGGTGGCCTCAGCAGAGTTGGTGTCACCAGATGGAAGAAAGAAAACGTCCTCCAAGGGCTTTTTTAAGAGCCACCTGGGGTCCCGGTTCGAGCTGCGGGACCCCTTAAGCCCCAAAGGGCCCTTGTTAGGGCCAGAATGGTCCTTGTAAGGACCCAGGAGGGGGTCCTGGTTTTGAGCTGTGGGACCCCCGAACTTCTGGCTGGATTGTTTCGGAAGTTCGGGGGTCCCACAGCACGAAACCAGGACCCCCTCCTGGGTCCGGTTTTTATGCTGTTCCCCGCACACTGACATGTTCCCCAGACCATTTCACAGGTCCCAGAGGCCTGTAAGGTAAGTTTACACATTCGAACTTTCCAAACTATTTACCCCCTTTGACTTTAATGGGTCCGTTTTCGGACTTTCAAACTTTTTTAGAAGTTTGGCCAGCTCTAGTTGGTTGGTTTAGGGAGCTGTACATTTTGTTGTGTCATGGATGTTAGGGTCTGTAAAGAGGGTATAAACTTGACAAAATTTTTCTTTTTAACCCAAAATAACTTTGTAAAAATGATATAATAAAGCCCACCTAGGCACAGAGCAGTGTCAGTGTTTGGAGCTGCAGCTCAAATAGTTTTAGATACTAATTTGAGGTTGAATAAAGACATAGGTCCACCTAGTCCAACCTACTCAGTAATACCCACATTTCCTGTCTTGATGATCAAAAAGCTGCATAGATGTCTTAATTGTGATACAGTACTAGGGACTGCAAGGAGACCTGGCTGGAATGAAGGTGTAGGAGACAGCTGGAAAAGAGAGCAGGAACAAGTTAATTCAGTCTAATTATAAATAGATAAATACTGTATGGCAGTCTCTTATTACATTGCTGATATCATGGATTTATCTTCACAGACAGTGAAAACTGCCTTAGATGCCCAGACATGGAGTGGCCCAATAACAAGAAGAATCAGTGTATAGCCAAGACCGTGGATTTTCTATCCTTCTCAAATGGTCCAGTTTCCACTATTTTCTCATTTGTCTCTGTTTTATTTTCCTTAATAACGCTGATAATATTGGTGGTTTTCATTATGTTCTCCAGAACAACCATTGTAAGAGCCAATAACAGGTCCCTCAGCTTCCTCCTCCTGGTCTCCATCAAGCTGAGCTTCCTCACTGTTCCTGTTCCCGGTTCGCCCTGTGGATATAACCTGCATGTTCGTATAATCATTTTGGAATCACCTTCTCATAGTTCTTCTCTCCTGGCCAAGACTATCATGGTTTACATTGCATTCAAAGCCACCAAGCTGGGAGCTCATGGAGGAAAGGGTGGAGTCAAACTGTCCAATTCTGTAGTCTTGATCTGTTCATCCATTCAAATAATAATCTGTATGACTTGGTTGGCCATTTCTCCTCCCTTTCAGGATATGGACATTCACACTTCCCCTGGAACAATCATCATTCAGTGCAATGAGGGATCAGCTATTGCCTTTTACTCAGTTATTGGTTATATGGGGCTTCTGGCAGCTGTTAGTTTTGTTTTAGCATTTTTAGCTCGGACCTTACCGGACAGTTTTAATGAGGCCAAGTACATCACTTTCAGCATGCTGGTCTTCTGCAGTGTTTGGATCACAATGATCCCGGCCTATCTGAGCACCAAAGGGAAAAACACTGTGTGTGTGGAGATATTTGCCATATTGACCTCAAGTGCTGGACTATTAGGATGTATATTTATACCAAAATGTTACATTATTTTATTTAGACCTGAAATTAATACAAAGTCCTATTTACTTACAAAATGATAAATAATCCTTTTACTTAGTAAGGTGTATAAATTCCTGTAATGTATTTGATAATGTGTATTTATTATTTAGTAAGTTATTTGTGTGTCTGTGTGTGTGTGTTACACACACCTGAACTAAACAGAGAAGAGATTAGCAAATAAAGAAATGTCTGAATAAAAACAACATTGAGTCCAAGTGAACCAATAATCCTGCACCCAGACAGTCTACAGAAGGAGTATATGGATCCTTGTTTTAACACTAGCAAGACCAAAACATTTAAATGTATGACACAATAGGATTAAGCATTGACATTTAACATTTTCCTGTAATTTAAAACGTTTAATGCCACAGAATGTATATAGACATTTTAAATATAAAAGGACCTACAGTAAGTGCTATAAGATGTATATATACATTCTATGGCTTTCTCTTTACTCAGGTACTGATATCTCTGGATCCCCAAATCGGTTTTGTCCAGAATAGTTTGTGGGGGGATGTTTCTGTGTTTCAGGATATTTAGTCTGAAAAACGAAAAACTACAGAATACAGAGTTGGTTTGATTTTTTTTTTCTGTAATTGCTCTTATGCCTTGGTCCCCTTTGGGGTTACTTGGTGACTGTTTTTGTGCATACCTACACATGTGGCATACCGTTTGATTCATGGCAAGTGGGAAATTGATATTTAGTGGGGACTACAAACTTTTCATGAAAGTTAAGAAAGATTTGTAACTTTGAATGATCTTTTTTTTCCCATAACATCTCCATAAAGTGCAGAGGTCTATGAAGAATAACTTGTGAAAAAAATGTGTAAGTTATGTGGATTCCAATTATTTATAACTGTTAAAAATCTGAAAAATGAAAATATGCACAGACCCAATGTTATGTATTGGCTTCTTTGGAGGTGATTTGTTAGCCGTGTCTCTGTGTGCATTGATGCAAGTAGGGTGTTGTTTTATTCAAGACATGTAGAAGATTGATATTTAGAGGGAATTTTAATTATTATTAAAATTGTTCTGGAGGTTTGGACAAGATTTCTAAGTTTTAACCGTCTAAGCCTCTTTTTCAGATTTCATGAGTACAGCTTTTGAAATAATTTGAGTATGAAAGCAAAGAGACAACAATGAAAAAACATTAAAGGGGAACTCTGGTTTCTATAATATTAAAGTGCACATTAACATTTAGAATGACACCAGGATCAGACTTACAGCTGCATAAATAGTGGTGCTTCCTGCTTTTACAGTGAGATGTGACATCACTAGCACCAGCTAGCCACTGGCTTGAGCATGCCAACTTGTATCATTAGCTGCTTTATAAACTCCACCCCAAACATCTCATTTTTTCAGATTCGCTTTGGTCTGGGGATGTGCCGCTGGATTGGAAAAAAGCCAATGTAATACCAATATTCAAAAAAGGTAGTCGTTCACAGCCTGGAAACTATAGACCTGTAAGCCTAACATCAGTGGTAGGGAAGGTGATGGAAACTTTGTTAAGGGATCATATCCTTGACTTTGTCTCCAGAGATCATCTTATTAGTAGTAGTCAGCATGGATTTATGAGAAATAGATCATGCCAGACAAATTTAATTGGTTTTTATGAAGAAGTGAGTAAGAAGTTGGACTCAGGCACAGCAGTGGATGTGGTATATTTGGATTTTGCAAAAGCTTTTGATACTGTGCCACATAGGCGACTAATGTATAAACTGAGGACTGTTGGCCTTGAAGAAAACATTTGTTCATGGATAGAGAACTGGTTATTAGACCGCAAACAGAGAGTGGTGGTTAATGGAGCTACATCTATGTGGGCTAAAGTTCTAAGCGGAGTGCCTCAGGGTTCTGTACTGGGGCCGCTTCTGTTTAATCTGTTTATAAATGACTTAGAAGGGGGCATTGAGAGCAAGGTCTCTGTGTTTGCTGATGACACTAAATTATGCAGAGCTTTGGAAACTTCCAATGATGTGCAAGTGCTGCAAGCAGACCTAGATAGATTATCAAAATGGGCAGCAGAATGGCAGATGAGATTCAATGTAGATAAGTGTAAGGTGATGCATTTGGGATTTAATAATCCCTGTGCCATCTACACCATAAATAACTCTGTGTTAAGTTCATCTGTAATGGAAAAAGATTTGGGGGTTCTGGTAGATAACAGACTTAGCTGTAGCAAACAATGCCAGGTAGCAACAGCTAGAGCTAGCAAGATATTGTCTTGTATAAAAAGGGGAATAGATTCAAGAGAGAAAATATTATTCTCCCTCTTTACAAGGCACTGGTAAGGCCTCATTTGGAATATGCGGTGCAGTTTTGGAATCCCATATACAAAAGGGACATCTTGGAAATTGAGGCAGTTCAGAGAAGGGCAACTAAATTAATAAGGGGAATGGAGGGGCTTGAATATGCAGGCAGATTAGACAAGTTAGGGCTGTTTACATTGGAGAAGCGGCGGTTGCGTGGGGACATGATAACCTTGTACAAATATATTAATGGCCCATACAATGAGCTCTCTGGTGCATTGTTCACTAATAGGTCATATCAGAGGACACGTGGACATCCTTTAAGGTTGGAAGAAAAGAAGTTTCATCTTCAGGTTAGGAAAGGTTTCTTTACAGTGAGAATGGTGAAACTGTGGAACTGTCTTCCAGCAGATGTGGTAATGGCAAGTTCATTGAATAACTTTAAAAAAGGCCTGGATAAGTTTCTAAAACTAAAAAATATTGAGAATTACTGGTATTAATGCATATAGATCTGGTTGATCCAGGGATACTTTCCGATTGCCGTTTGGAGTCAGGAAGGAATTTTTCCCCCCCTTTTTTAGCTGGGGTTTTTTGCCTTCCTCTGGATCAACTGTTAGGTAGGGTTAAAAAAAAAAAAAAAAGTGAATGGGTTGGACTTGATGGACGTATGTCTTTATTCAACCTTAATTACTATGTTACTATGTTACTATATTGTTTCAAGCCAGTCACCAGCCTGAAAAGATTTTTTTCTCTCCCCAAGGGGACCAATGGCAGAGGAAAGGACAGAGAATGGTTGCAGGTCTGTAACTAGCTTCAAAAAAGATTGTTTTTTATGGGTGAGCTTTTGTGGGTTAAACTCTTTTTTCTCCGAAAATTCGAAATTAGACTCATTAATGTCCATGTGGACAAAAAGTTTAAAAATTTGAATTATAATAAGGTTAAAATATCAATGGTAACTTACTGTACATGGCTCTGGGACCTGGGAAATGGTCAGGGGAACACGGACATATACCCAGAACTTGAAATAAAGTCACTTCCTTCACGCGCACTACTTTCCAGCTTCCGCATTCGTTAATTATTGAACATTTAATATTCCGCGAAACTATATTATTTTCCGAATATCTGATATGCATATCTAGTTATTCTACATATTCTCTTCCATTTTGAAAAATCTGTTGAATTTATACCCCTTGCTATTCCCTGCTGTTGACATTTCAGATTCTGTAACGGTCCTTCTTCTACCCAGAATTCACACTACCTTGGAATGTTCCTAACAGTAACTTCTACTGATTGGCTGTTGGATGGGTCAAACATGCTCAGATCTCTACTGAGCAACTGAATCAACCCAGGCGCTGGGTCAAGGGTCTATTAGGGGTCCTGCAAACAGGAAGTCAGAATTTCAGAAAAATCTATTTATACACAGACACAATGCTGAATGGGCAGGTTAAGGTCATTGGGATGGATAAACACTGCTCTTTTTTCTTGTGCATTAACTTCCCCTTTAATTTGCATCATAAAGGTGAAAGCAGGCAATGGGTAACACTTTATATCAACAGCACCATTAAGTTAGAGTAGGTCCACTGCAGTTTGCCAGTATTATTGAGGAGTCAGACAGGCTTGGTCCCTCTGGACATACCCTACATCACACTGGCTTCTTACCCTCAGGGTACGCATTGTGCAAGGGAAAGTGGGTGAAAGGGTAACACTTCTCAGCAGCAGAACCATTGAGTTCTAGGCTCACTGCAGTTGCCCACAATTGTTGAGAAGCCAGGCAGGCTTGGCCCCACTGGACATACCCTGGTTTTCTTATATTCAGTTAGCTTTAAGTCAAAGTTTCCTTTCTTACTGGTCTCCATGTTTCTCAGTTAACCAAAACATTCTGTCTTCCCAGCATATTCAAGGACTTTTGCCTCCTCCATTTTGGGTCACCCTGACACACAGCTTGCATTCCAATGGATGTTTATCTTGCCTGTAGACATTCAGTCTGATTATGACCCTTTTTTCATCCTTATAAGCTTTCTACTCTGATAATAAAATTAAGTTACAGTTCTGCTACATATCTGTTGTATTCAATTAGATCAACTGGACTTGAAATGTAGTTCTTGAAGACGTTTCGCTAGTCATCCGACTGGCTTTCTAGTGGCTCTGGGCGTTCCTATAACACCTCTTAGCCACTATCTAATCACACCCTTAACACCTGGCTGTGATATGCTAATTGGGATTTTCCAGGGTACATAATTGCCACAGATTCTTGTACAAGTCATTCTGAATTGAGAAAGCCAGTCGGATGACTAGCGAAACGTCTTCAAGAACTACATTTCATGTCCAGTTGATCTAATTGAATACAACAGATATACCATGACCTGGATGAATGAGAACCTTCACAAGCAGTTCTGCTACATCTCATCTGTGGTGTAATTCTTCCCCCTGTGCTGTAAGGGTTACTTACTGGGTCTAGACAGGCATCAGGATCCCGGCGTGGTATAGTGAGGATACTTATTCTAACAATCTGGTGTCACTAAGTGGGGATACAACCGACAGGACTGTATTTACCTATTTACTTAAAGCATTTATCAGCATCGAGTTTGGGCCGTGTGCACTGGGACAACGTGTTACTGAAAGAGATACTGTCTGCTATTTGTGAAGTGGTGGTATCTATATTATTGTAATATATTTTCACAGATTAATATTGTACAGCAGATTGAAACATTACTCACCATTGTTTTATTGGTAACGTGATTACTTACCACAAAATATGTGAGTTGTATATTGTAGATGTTATTTTCATACAGTAAATTATTCTTATAAATGCCTTAATATTTTAATCTGAATGAAGTAAAGCATATTAATAACTGATAAATAATTAGCGATTTGTTTGTTCAAATTATGTAATGAGCTGACTAAATATATGTTTTCCAAAACAAAAAAAATAAATAAATGTAAATAAATAACATATGTCTATTGCTTATCTTATGTATAGCATCTATATTGTATGAATATATATAATAAAAAAAATCACACTGAGCATGATATATACTTTTATACTTATAATATAAATATATTCAGCTAGTAACCACCTGGCTTAATCCAAAGTTATAAGAACTTGCTTAGCCCCTAAATCTGTGATAGATAGTAATAGATAGTGGCCTACAGTGGATGACGCTAAATAATTCCCACTTAAAATACATCCAAGTAAAATAGAATTAGGATACCGTACCTCTTTGTTTTTGGTGTGGGAGTGGCATAAGCTTTGACCAATCCACAATTACATGAACATACAGTAGCTTTTGATGGAATTGAGTTTCAAAAATATAAAATCAGATACAAAGGGAAACATGTGTTTTACAGAAACAGATATGTGGCTAGCAACTAACTAACCCCAAATAGGAACAATGCAAGGTTACAATGTACGGAATACAAGGGTGGAAACAGAGATATGACCATCAACTAGCATCATCATACATGTGTCATCATTTAGGACAATTAAAGGCAAAAAATTAACCAGCTCTATATTTTGAATTGTTTAAATAAAAAAAAAAATTCTCCAAAATCCCCCATTAAAAATGTAATAGTGATGTTTTTACATTCATGCTTGCAGAATGTATAATACAGTTGTTTGTAGACATGCAGATTTTAGAATCTTTCTTGGAAAAAATTAATACAAACGATTGAAATAAATCTAAACAAATTAAATACAAATCCTAAGCCCCTCTACCTAGCTATCATCTGATGACTAGAAATGTTCTATTAACCCTTAAATGTTATGTTTTTATTGTTTTCCTTTTTACTATGTTCTGTTTTTTATGTGAAATGTTAACATTGAACCTATCCGTTTCCCTATACCAATTCATATCTTGGTCGACTTAAACCTAGTTAGCCATTTCCCTCTGATCTCTTCCAGTCAGCACCAAAAAATGGGCACGACACATCCAATCTGCCTACCTCATCAATCAATCCCTAATATAATACCGAAACAACCTCCACATCAAAACAAAATAAACCCCAATGGTTATTAAAATTCAATCTTACAACGTTAGAGGTCTGAACTCTCCTCAAAAACGTTATCTCCTATGGAAAGAACTCCTATTCAACAAAATTGATATTGCTTGCATCCAAGAAAAACATCTAAAGAAATCCTCAAACCACCTTCTCAAACACAAGTCATTTAATAATATCTTTCCCTCATCCTTAGACTAGAAAAAAAGAGGGGTTACTAATGCCATAAACAACACTATCGCCTTCAAACTCCATGAAGCAAAAATCGACCCAAATTGCAGATATATAATCCTCTTCTGTTCTATAAACAACCGCAATATAGTAATAGCCAACATATATGCACCTTACCAAAAACAAACAAAATTTATAAAGAAAATTATACTAAAAGTCAAAGAAAAAAACATCATAATCTGCGGCGACTTCAACCAAACAATCACCGCAGAATTAGATACTACAAGCACCCACAAAAACAACAACAACACTTTCTCTAACCTAATTATAACAGAAGACCTATTTGACCCCTGGAGAACAATCCATCCCACAGATAAAGAGTACACATAGTACTCCCAATTTTACAATGTCTATTCCAGAATGGATTATTTTCTTGTGGATAAATTGACATTACAGAAACTACCAGATATACAAATACTTCCCATTACATGGTCAGACCATGCACCAATTATCCTCTCCATAGAAGAAGAATTCAACTCAAATCAACAAAAACCCTGGGGACTAAATCCGACTCTCAGATGAAACAACAAAAAACAAAATTCAAACAGCAATCAAATATTACTTCAAAGTAAACAACACCCCAGAAATTAACCCCTTCACCCTTTGGAATGCCCACAAGGCAGTCATAAGAGGTGTCTGCATCCAACAAGCAGCTCAATTAAACAGAATCAGAAAACGAAAAAAACTCGAAATTCTACAAAGAATAGGCAAACTAGAGACGTTGAACAAACAAAAGAAACTAAACAACTAAAAGAAACAAGAGAAAAAGTACACTCCATTAACCTATACAAATATGAAAGAATGCTTAGAAGGATGAAAACCACATTCTACGCCCAAGGAGGAAGAGCTAACAGAAACCTAGCTAATAGACTAAAACAAAAAACAACCAAAACAAGAATTCCATTCATAATTGAAAATAACAAGAAATTTATCAACCCACAAGACATTGCAAACCAATTCAGTATATTTTACGCAAACCTATACAATCTTACTGACACCAAAGAAATCAACCATCCCAATCCGGAACTAATAGAATCGTTCCTTGGATCCATAAATCTACTATCAACAACAACAGAACAAAACTAATATTTAGACAAACCAATCTCACAAGAAGAAATAATAAAGGTGGTTAAAACACTAAAACTCAACAAATCCCCTGGAGAAGATGAATTTACCAACGAATATTATAAAACTTTTATACCACTCCTAAACCCATACCTACAAAACATGTTTAACCAAGCCATACAAGATCAATTGTTCCCCCCAAAAATGCTGAAAGCAGTAATAATCCCAATCCCAAAACAAGGAAAAGACGTAACTCTAATTGGAAACTTTAGGCCAATCTCCCTACTAAACAATGACCTGAAAATATATTCAAAAATTTTAGCTGAAAGACTTAACAACATTCTCCCACAACTCATACACCAAGACCAAGTGGGCTTCATAAAGAACAGACAATCCATCAACAACACAAGGAGAATTATAGACCTAATAGATTGGTCCAACCAAAAAAATATATCATCTTTGTTCATAAACCTCGACGCCGAAAAGGCTTTTGACCGCCTAAACTGGTCCTACTTGAACGATGTCCTAGATAAATTTGGTTTCCAAAACCATTTTAAAAAAGCAATAATGGCACTCTACTCCAAACCCTCTGCAATAGTATTCATATCGAACATGTTATCAAATCCCTTCAACCTATCCAAAGGAACCTGACAAGGATGCCCACTTTCCCCACTAATATTTGCTCTTGCAATGGAACACCTAGCTGAAAAAATCCGTACAGATACAAATATCAAAGGAATCCAAATCAAAACCACAAACCACAAGATAGCGCTATTTGCAGATGATATCACAACCGATAACCTCTTTAATCCATATTCAAAACCAAATACTCCAATTTGGTTCAATTTCATGCTACAAAATAAATGAAAATAAATCCCAAGTACTAGGCACTAACATATCAGGAGCATTAAAAATATTTCTATCCAGCAAATACAGATTCAACTGGGAAACAAATGAAATAACATACCTTGGAATCAAAATCTCGACCAACCTGGAGGATCTATACAAAATGAACTTCCTACCACTCCTGGAAAAACTAGAATCCAAAACCAAAAAATGAAATTCCTCATGCTATCTTTAATGGACCGAATAATGGCTTCCAAATGCTCATACTCCCACAATACTTATACATGTTCAGATCCCTACCTATAACCATACCAGACTCCTTTTTCTCTAGAGCTCAAAAAAATATCACCCAATTTGTTTGGGGACAAACAACAGCTAGAATAAACAACCAAATCATGGCCAGACCACGCAAGATGGGTGGTTTGGCAATACCAATACTAAAAGACTATTACCAAGCTACTATACTAGATCAAATACGATTCTGGTGGAACAACAACTCAAACAAAAAACTGTGGTGCCAAATAGAGGAACATATGTGTTCAACGTCAAACCTACAAAAGATCCTCAGAGCAATCTTTTTTGGAGACAAAAACACAAACTATTCTTTTATTATCCCCAGAGCATCAATCTCCAACTGGAGAACCATACACAAAAATCAAACTATCTTAGCCCCATTATATGACTATATTCCAATTGAAAGTCTGGAAGTGGTGATCCCCAACTATCAAACCCAATGGAAAACAAACTTATTATCAACAATAGATCAACTATTCAAACAAGGAGAAACCATACTATTCCAAACATTATAAAGAAAATACCACTACAAACATATCCAAGCAATATCCTATCTCTCTGTTTCCAAAGCAAAATGGAAAACATCAACTGAATCTACAGAGCTACAGTTTGTAATCTCCAAGACACCACCAAAAGGAATCACAACCTTGCTAAACAATAAAAACACAATGACCAAAATAAAACCGTTCCTAAAATGGGAGGAAGACTTGGGGAAAATATTTCAAGAAAAACAATGGTCAGAAGCAGCAATCCTAACATTCCAATTATCAAATTTCTCACAACATTGGGAAACCGCAAAAAAAATATCATTAAGATATTATAGAACACCAACACTACTGGCAAAATGGAACCCAAAAAAATACTTCCCTCTATGCTGGAGATGCGGAAAATCCCAGGGCTCCTTGGTCCATATATTCTGGTCCTCTAACAAAATCAGAAAAGTATGGTATAAGATCCAAAATTTTATAACGACGCTATTTCATAAACAAATAATCCTTACTCCTGAACTAACGCTACTTTTTCTTGATCTACAATTATTTCCCCTTAACCAAAGAACCATAATGTTTCACCTTTTCATCATCACCTTACAATTCATTGCAAGAAACTGTCTCACCCCCAAATTTCCTAATCTTACCCTACTTCTGAAAAGCTTAAACACAAACATGCAATAGGAAAAACAATATTCCATAACTCAGCTCAGGTTCCACAAATTCTACAAACAGTTGGAGTACTGGTATGTGGACAATAGATCCATGGGAGTTCCCTGTCCTGTATAAAAGCACTCGACCTTTGGTCTCGTGCTTCTATATGGCCAGGGAACTCCTCTGTGACTTTATATCCTTATATTACACTGTAAGGGGCGTATTATCCCTTATATAAAAACCTCTTAACTACGTAGTTAAGAGGTTTTTATAAGAATAAATACCACTGCACCTCCCTATTGAACGTCTGTCACCGTAAGAACAAAGAAGTTTTGTTATTTCCACGGAATAAGGATGACACAGCACGGACCTGAATAGTAGGAATCATCTGAGCAGCACCGTGTTACATCTCCTTCAACTTCGTTTAACTGCCGATCATCCATGATGAGTCATAAACTGTACATCCAGGGAGACCGAACCCCTTCCTGTGAGTCATAGGAAGAACATCCGGGTCTCCCCGGCTGTACTATGGATGAAAGACTGTTTTTAGGGTGGGGGGGTTTAATTATTTTAAATAAAAAATGGCAAAACACTGTTTTATTTAGAAATAATTAAACCTTTGTATTATAAGAAATAATATGCCCCTTCCAGTATAATATAAGGTTTATAAAGTCCCCTCTGTATAAATGGTCAGGGAACTCCTCTGTGACTTTATATCCTTATATTACACTGGAAGGGGCACATTAACCCTTATATTTACCAAAAACATCTTATGGGGCAGTTTTCTGTCCTGTATATGGTCAGGGAACTTCTCTGTAACTTTATATCCTTATATTACATTATTGGAAGGGGCGCATTAACCCTTGTATATACCAAAAACATCTTATTTATTTATTATTATAGCTCAATGTATTTTTATGACAAAGATTCACAAGTGAAAACTACATGCAGCAAAATGTATCTTATATTATATCCATCACTACTATACATTTATATACAAATGGCACAAAAATGCTTGTTTGACATCATGCAAATGTCTCGATGTTACCACTGTCAACATTATTTATGGTTGTTCTCTCCACTGAATCTAGACATAAGCAGTAATTTTGAAAATTCAATAATTGTCCAGAGATCCCAGGTGTGTGTGTCTATATTCAGTATAATGTACAGATCCTGTCTCTGGTCTCTATATAATGATGGTTGGATTATCCAGTTCCTTACACTGATCTACAGATGAAGGTGAATCCTCTATCCTCTATGTCACTCTGTACCACTGACTGCTCTAGAGATGAGTTGATATTGTGTCTCATACAGGGGAATTTTTTACTATTTCTTTGGACAATTCTGGGAATAAGAACCTTAAGTAAACATGTAAAATGGATTGTTATGCTGACAATCCTCTATGTGGGGCCCTTCAGGTGTAGGAGTCATAAAGCAAATCCCATGTGCAACCTCAATATAATAAAACCAATTATGGAATATGAATATATCCAGGATGGAGACATTGTGATTGGAGGGATAATGACCAGACATTCATACATGAAATACAAACTAATTAATCTAGATGTGATCTTGGAATGCGTGCTGTAGGTCCTATTATATTCTGATATATTTTATTCTTTAAATTGCATTTTATCACCACAGACAATGAAGAATTAAATAGGATCACGGTACAAAAAGTGAGGATTTAGAAATGTTCATTGTCTACTCGGTGTGTGTTGTAGGTAAAGGTTTTATGTTTATGATGAATTCAATGTTTTCCTATATTGATCCCAAATCTAGTGTGTTCAATTTCTAGACCTTGTTACTCTTTGAGCTGAGATCTTGATTGTACTTGGTGAACCTGATACAAATCTGCACTGATGTCTTCTTATCCCTAGATGAGAACTCACATGGTTTATAGATCACATAGTTAATGCATTTCCTATACGGTAGTTCTACTGTCAATGCTATTATTAGATTTAGATAAAATCTGGTAAATCTTATCCACTGCTTCATTCCAGTCCTAGAGATTATAAGGAAAATAGCCCTTTAATGGTATATGGTTCGAAGATATCCACTCCCTCTACTGTAGTAAAGATGGATCTGACAAAATTTGCCTAATATTGAACATGTGTATGGCCAGCTTGGCAAGGCATGAAAAGATTTTCCCATCAAACAATAGTTCTAATTAAAATAAATGTTTTTTAATTTTATTATTATATATATTATTTTTAATTTTATTATTATATATATTATTTTTTATTTTATTGTTATAAATATTGTATAATATAGTTTTGGACATTTTCTCATGTTGAAATTCATTTAACCAGGCCTGTTGCAGATCACTCAAAATATTTTCTGGATTTTATATTCGCTATTAAACAGACCAATAACAATCCATCCCTATTACCCAATCAGACTCTGGGGTACCACATTTATGATTCCTGCGGAGATGCTAGAAAGTCTGTGATCAGTGTGTTCCAGATATTATCAGGTACCAGGGAACCAGTTCCCAATTACTCCTGTGTGGGAAATAGAAACATTGCTGGATTTATTGGGGATCTCACCTCAGAGACAACATTACCCATAGCCCAGATACTGAGTATGTACGGATATTCACAGGTAAGGAAACTATTTTTTTTTGTTTTTTTATGATCATATTGAAATTATTATTGTATAGATAGATCTTCTTTCTATCTATTTTGGACTGTACCTGCTCCCACAGTTTTTGAGCTAGAAACATTAAATTCAGTTTAGACATGTGGGACACATGGGAGAAATGTGCTACCTTCTTAATATATGCTTGTGATGGTTCTCATCCATCCAGGTCACGGTATATCTGTAATATTCATCCATCCAGATCACAGTATATCTGTAATATTCATCCATCCAGGTCATGGTATATCTGTAATATTCATCCATCCAGGTCATGGTATATCTGATGTATTCAGCTAAATCAACTGGACTTGAAGTTTAGTATTTGAAACTAAAAGTCAAGTCCAGTTGCTCTAACTGAATACAACAGATATATCTTCTAGCTAAGGAAACCTTGGAAAGGTTAGTACATTTTTGCCAAATTGTGGGACATTTCCCTTATGCTCTATAATGGATCCAATCTTCAACCATTAATATTTCACCGTTTCAGTGTCACATGGCCAAATCAAAACCCAACTGTCACATTCAGTATGAAATGCTACACAAACACACAATTTCAAAACAAATGTTCTAAAAGGTATAAAATAACAAATGGACGTACACTGTATGTTTTATGTAGTTAGAATCTATACTAATAAAAGGCAAAGCCCTCACTCACTCACTCACTCACTCACTCACTCATCACTAATTCTCCAACTTGCCGTGGAGGCAGACGGCTTAAATTTGGCAGGCTCATTCATTGCACCTTACTTACAAAAGTTAAGCAGGTTTCGTTTCGAAATTCCACCTGTAACGCCCTACTCACTCACTCACTCATTCATCACTAATTCTCCAACTTGCCTTACTTACAAAAGTTAAGCAGGTTTCGTTTCGTAATTCCACCTGTAACGGTGAGTATCTGACATTGCACAGACTTATGGTTACCTAGCTTACAAGCTATACAAATCTATATGGTTGGTTTATATTTCAACCAAATTTGGTATGCATATACTCCTTTACCAGTAAAAGGTTAACAAAATATTTTTTTTAGGGGGGGGGTGAATAGAATTTTGAACTCCTGCACACTAACGGTTGGACCAATTTTTACCAAAATTTCAGGGTGTGTGGGGGGACTGGCTGAGGTGTAAGGGGAAGGGTTTGGAGGGTGGACAGAGAGGAATAGTGGGGGGTATTGGGGGCAGACGGGGAGGGGTGGTGGGGGTTATTTTCAACAAAATTTCGTAGTTGAATAAAAAATATAATATTAAATTAAAGTTAATGAGTGTTGCATTATCGTAAAGCTTATTGAATTGTCTTTCTTTAATATATCAAGTGCCGAGTGATTACAGCAATCTTGATACATTATTGCTTTCTTACTAAAAACGTTATTTCAATACATCTCCGCTGCGAAGCGCGGGTATTTTGCTAGTCAAGTATAAAATGTAGTTTTATAACAGGAATGTCTATCCTGTGATCCTCCAGATGTTTACAAACATCCCAACATCCCCTGCTGCCATCTGCTTTTGGTCTGTGCTGATAGTTTTAGTTTTTAAACATTTCTCTTTATGGTGATAAAGACAAAACCCCTACAACTCCCCACAGACACAGGTACACACACTTAATGATACAACCATACACCCACCCATCTGTCTCTATGGCAACCATGCCTAAATTATTAAATAAGTCACATACACAAAAACATACACCACACAGACACAGGTACACACCCCTACCCATACACCCCTTTGTTTCCATGGTAACCATACCCAAATAATTAAATAAGTAAGTTTAATGTAGTAGCTCACAAAACACACACGCAAAAATTGTCCTATTGGTATACTTTCTCTTTTTTGGAGGATGACATTCAAACCTTAGTAAATAATTCACCACTGTACTGTAGTTTTCCTATACACTTGAGAAGTTATTCCACGGAACCTTCCTCAATCCCAATCGTCCCATCCAAAAAACTAACTTTTCCTTTACTGGATATTTTTGTCATTACAGTTTAGAATTCTAATACATTCCATCAACATTTTCTCCAAAGCAACAGCACATCATCAACACCAAAAAGGAGATTATTATCAAACATTTCTCCAATAGTAAGTACCTCATGGACATCTGTTTGTTACCATCTCCCCAGGTGGAGGCAAAGATATGCAGGGCACATGTGGCTCCCATTGATGTACCTCTGGGTTGGGTAGAATTCTCCCACATATGAGGCACTCAGGAAAATGCCCAGTAACCAGCATATCTCTACATCATCATCTATAAAGTTCTTAGCCCCATTATTTAATGGTTTTGTTAATTTTAATGGTTAAATAAGACTGGGTGCACATGTAGTACCAATTAAACTGTCCACCTTAAACACTAATAAATATAAACGAAAAACAATTAGCAATTTAAGCATCTGTTGCGTTACACGCTTATTAAAGAGCCACCCTTAATACAATTGTTCACTCAATCAAAGTTTGGGGACTAACTTTATGAAGACATGATGTGAGGGTCAAAACCAGATATCACAATCTATCACACCATTTCAATCACTAAATAAAAGAACATATGCCCTTTTATTCTATACCAAACCCTTTTGCAAGTTTTGCAGAGCACATTCAACAAGCTAAATCTGAAGGCTGCAGCTTCCATGTTTTGATCTGCTGTGCTCTAGAGAGCATGTGAAGTGTACTGCATTTATTCACTTTATGATAACCTCCATATATACATTTGCAAACAAAGATTGCTCACTTGCACTAATGAGTGTTGGGTATGCAACTAATATGTCATCCTTTATACTGCTCTGTGTTGTACATGTATATGCAGCTGTCATCCCTCCACCCATCAGCAAAAGATATTCTCATTTACCTGATAAACATAATATCTTTAAACAAAACTTTTGGCAGATTTAAAAGTGATCAAATCTGGAATACAAAGTATGGCAAGCTTTATATTTGTGTTTAAAAAAAGATTACTTAAATTTAAATTTCATTTGACCTTTGTTATTCAGCTGTATGATCTTTTTCCATATGTCAGTAATAGACTAGTTAATAATACCATTTCAAAAAGGCACATCTTAGAAACAGAGTTTGTGACAAGAACAAAATAAATAATATAAAGTAGGGGCTTGAACTATGCATACAGTTTAGATACATTCAGGGTTATTCAATAAAAGTTCTTTATTATATTATACAGATCAGTTATGGAGCTACTGACCCTTCTCTCAGTGATAGAGACACATTCCCATATTTCTATCGGACAGTACAAAGTGATAAATCCAATCTTTATTATATTATATAGATCAGCTATGGAGCTACTGACCCTTCTCTCAGTGATAGAGAACAATTCCATATTCTATCGGACAGTACAAGTGATAAATCCAATCTTTATTATATTATACAGATCAGTTATGGAGCTACTGACCCTTCTCTCAGTGATAGAGACACATTCCCATATTTCTATCGACAGTACAAAGTGAAATCCAATCTTTATTATATTATACAGATCAGCTATGGAGCTCACTGACCCTTCTCTCAGTGATAGAGACACATTCCCATATTTCTATCGGACAGTACAAAGTGATAAATCCAATCTTTATTATATTATACAGATCAGTTATGGAGCTACTGACCCTTCTCTCAGTGATAGAGACACATTCCCATATTTCTATCGGACAGTACAAAGTGATAAATCCAATCTTTATTTATATCAGATCAGTTATGGAGCTACTGACCCTTCTCTCAGTGATAGAGACACATTCCCATATTTCTATCGGACAGTACAAAGTGATAAATCCAATCTTTATTATATTATACAGATCAGTTATGGAGCTACTGACCCTTCTCAGTGATAAAGACACATTCCATATTCTCATCGGACAGTACAAAGTGATAAATCCAATCTTTATTATATTATACAGATCAGTTATGGAGCTACTGACCCTTCTCTCAGTGATAGAGACACATTCCCATATTTCTATGTACAGTACAAAGTGTAAATCCAATCTTATTATTATTATACAGATCAGCTATGGAGCTACTGACCCTTTCTCAGTGATAGAGACACATTCCCATATTCTATCTACAGTACAAAGTGATAAATCCAATCTATTATATTATACAGATCAGTTATGGAGCTACTGACCTTCTCTCAGTGATAGAGACACATTCCCATATTCTATCGGACATACAAAGTGATAAATCAATCTTTATTATATTATAAGATCAGCTATGGAGTACTGACCCTTCTCTCAGTGTAGAGACACATTCCCATATTTCTATCGGACAGTACAGTGATAAATCCATCTTTATTATATTATACAGATCGCTAGGAGCTACTGACTTCTCTCAGTGATAGAGACACATTCCCATATTCTATGGACAGTACAAGTGATAAATCCAATCTTTATTATATTATACAGTCACTATGAGCTACGACCCTTCTCTCAGTGATAGAGACACATTCCCATATTTCTATCGACAGTACAAAGTGAAAATCCAATCTTATTATATTATACAGATCATCATGGAGCTACTGACCTTCTTCAGTGATAGAGACACATTCCCATATTTCTATCGGACAGTACAAGTGATAAATCCAATTTTATAATTATACAGATCAGCTATGGAGCTACTGACTTCTCTCAGTGATAGAGACACATTCCCATATTTCTATCGGACAGTACAAAGTGATAAACCAATCTTATTTATTATACAGATCAGTTATGGAGCTACTGACCCTTCTCTCAGTGATAGAGACACATTCCCATATTTCTATCAACAGTACAAAGTGATAAATCCAATCTTTATTATATTATACAGATCAGCTATGGAGCTACTGACCCTCTCTCAGTGATAGAGACCCATTCCATATTCTATCGGACAGTACAAAGTGATAAATCCAATCTTTATTATATTATACAGATCAGTTAGGAGCTACTGACCCTTCTCTCAGTGATAGAGACACATTCCCATATTTCTATGGTACAGTACAAGTGATAAATCCAATCTTATTATATTATACAGATCAGCTATGGAGCTACTGACCCTTCTTCAGTGATAGGAGACACATTCCCATATTTCTATCACACAGTACAAAGTGATAAATCCAATCTTTATTATATTATACAGATCAGTTATGGAGCTACTGACCCTTCTCTCAGTGATAGAGACACATTCCCATATTTCTATCACAAGTACAAAGTGATAAATCCAATCTTTATTATATTATACAGATCAGCTATGTGAGCTACTGACCCTTCTCTCAGTGATAGAGGCACATTCCCATATTTCTAGACAGTACAAAGTGATAAATCCAATCTTTATTATATTAACAGATCAGCTAGGAGCTACTGACCTTCTCTCAGGGATAGAGACACATTCCCATATTTCTATCACACAGTACAAAGTGATAAATCCATCTTTTTATATTATACAGATCAGCTATGGAGCTACTGACCTTCTCTCAGTGATAGAGACACATCCCATATTTCTATCGACAGTACAAAGTGATAAATCCAATCTTTATTATATATACAGATCAGTTATGGAGCTACTGACCCTTCTCTCAGTGATAGAGACACATCCCATATTTCTATCGGACAGTACAAAGTGATAAATCCAATCTTTATTATATATGATCGCTATGGAGCTACTGACCTTTCTCAGTGATAGAGACACATTCCCATATTTCTATCGGACAGTACAAGTGTAAATCCAATCTTTATTATTATACAGATCAGCTATGGAGATAATGACCCTTCTCTCAGTGAAGAGACACATTCCCATATTCTATGGACAGTACAAAGTGATAATCCAATCTTTATTATATAAACAGATCACTATGGAGCTACTGACCCTTCTCTCAGTGATAGAGACACATTCCATATTCTATCGCACAGTACAAAGTGATAAATCCACATATTATATTATACAGATCAGTTAGGAGCTACTGACCCTTCTCTCAGTGATAGGACACATTCCCATATTTCTACGGACAGTACAAAAGTGTAAATCCAATCTTTTATATTATACAGATCAGCTAGGAGCTACTGACCTTCTCTCAGTGATAGAGACACATTCCCATATTTCTATCGGACAGTACAAAGTGAATCCAATCTTATTATATTATACAGATCAGTTATGGAGCTCTGACCCTTCTCTCAGTGATAGAGACACAATTCCCATATTTCTATCAGACAGTACAAAGTAATAAATCCAATCTTTATTATATTATACAGATCAGCTATGGAGCTACTGACCCTTCTCTCAGTGATAGAGACACATTCCCATATTTCTATCGGACAGTACAAAGTGATAAATCCAATCTTTATTATTTTATACAGATCAGTTATGGAGCTACTGACCCTTCTCTCAGTGATAGAGACACATTCCCATATTTCTTTTGGACAGTAAAAGTGATAAATCCAATCTTTATTATATTATACAGATCAGCTATGGAGCACTGACCCTTCTCTAGTGTAGAGACACATTCCCATATTTCTATCACACAGTACAAAGTGATAAATCCAATCTTTAATATTATACAGATCAGTTATGGAGCTACTGACCCTTCTCTCAGTGATAGAGACACATTCCCATATTTCTATCACACAGTACAAAGTGTAAATCCATCTTTATTATATTACAGATCAGCTATGGAGCTACTGACCCTTCTCTCAGTGATAGAGAACATTCCCATATTTCTATCGGACAGTAAAGTGATAAATCCAATCTTTATTATATTATACATATCACTTGGAGCTACGACCCTTCTCTAGTGATAGAGACACCATTCCATATTTCTATCACACGTACAAAGTGATAAATCCAATCTTATTATATTATACAGATCAGTATGGAGCTACGACCCTCTCTCGTGATAGAGACACATTCCCATATTTCATCGGACAGTACAAGTGATAATCCAATCTTTATATATTATACAGATCAGCTATGGAGCATTGACCCTTCTCTCAGTGATAGAGACACATTCCCATATTTCTATCGACAGTACAAAGTGATAATCCAATCTTTATTATTTTACAGATCAGCTATGGAACTACTGACCTTCTCTCAGTGATAGAGAAACATTCCCCTATTTCTATTGGACAGTACAAAATGATAAATCCAATCTTTATAATTATAAAGATCAGCTATGGAGCTACTGACCCTTCTCAGTGATAGAGACACATTCCCATTTTCTATCTACATTACAAAGTGATAAATCCAATCTTTATATATATACAGATCAGCTATGGAGCTACTGACCTCTTCTCTCAGTGATAGAGCATATTCCCATATTTCTCTTGACAGTACAAAAGTGTATCCCATCTTATTATATTATACAGATCAGTATGGAGCTAAAGACCTCTCTCAGTGATAGGACACATTCCCATATTTCTATCGGAACAGTTCAAAGTGATAATCCAATCTTTATTATTATACAGATCAGTTATGGAGGCTACTGACCCTCTCTCCAGTGATAGAGAAATTCCCATATTTCTATCGGACAGTACAAAGTGATAATCCATCTCTTTTTATTATACAGATCAGCTATGGAGCTAATGACCCTTCTCTCAGTGATAGAGACACATTCCATATTTCTATCGGACAATACAAAGTGATAAATCCAATCTTTATTATACTATACAGATCAGCTATGGAGCTACTGACCTTCTCTCAGTGATAGAGACACATTCCATATTTATCGGCAGTACAAAGTGATAAATCAATCTTATTATACTATAAAGATCGCTATGGACCTACGACCCTTCTCTCAGTGATAGAGAACATACCATATTCTATTCACACATACAAAGTGATAAATCCAATTTATAATTTCTACAGATCAGTTATGGAGCTATGAGCCCTTCTCTCAGTGATAGAGACACATTCCCATATTTCTATCAGACAGTACAAAGTGATATATAATCCAATCTTATTATTATACAGATCAGCTATGGAGCTACTGACCCTTCTCTCTGTGATTGAGACACATTCCCATATTTCTATCATACAGTACAAAGTGATAAATCTAATCTTTATTATATTATAAAGATCAGTTATGGAGCTAGTGACCCTTCTCTCAGTGATAGAGACACATTCCCATAATTCTATCGGACAGCACAAAGTGATCATCACATTTATTATATATACAGATCAGCTATGGAGCTACTGACCCTTCTCAGTCGATAGAGACACATTCCCATATTTCTATCGGACAGTACAAAGTGATAAATCCAATCTTTATTATATTATACAGATCAGCTTGGAGGATGACCCTTCTCTCAGTGAAGAGACACATTCCCATATTTCTATCGGACAATACAAAGTGATAAATCCAATCTTTATTATACTATACAGATCAGCTATGGAGCTACTGACCCTTCTCCAGGTGATAGAGACAAATTCCCATATTATCGGACAGTACAAAGTGATAAATCCAATCTTTATTATACTATACAGATCAGTAGGACCTACTGACCCTCTCTCAGTGATAGAGAAACATTCCCATATTTCTATCACACAGTACAAAGTGATAAATCCAATCTTATTATATATACAGATCAGTTATGGAGCTAATGACCCTTCTCTCATGTGATAGAGACACTTCCCATTTTCTATCATACAGTACAAAGTGATAAATCCAATCTTTATATATATACAGATCAGTATGGAGCTACTGACCCTTCTCTCAGTGGATTGAGAAACATTCCCATATTTCTATCCAGTACAAAGTGATAATCAATCTTTATTATATATAAAGATCAAGTGAGATAGTGACCCTTCTTCAGTGATAGAGACAATATCCCATATTTCTATCGGACAGTACAAAGTGATCAATCGAATCTTTATTATATATACCGATCAGTATGAGCTAATGAACCTTTCTCAGTGATAGAGACACATTCCATATTTCTATCGGACAGTACAAAGTGATAAATCCAATCTATTATATTTACAGATCAGCTATGGAGCTACGACCCATCTCTCAGTGATAGAGACACATTCCCATATTTCTATCATACAGTACAAAGTGATAATCCCTCTTTATTATATTATACAGATCAGTTATGGAGCTACTGACCCTTCTCTCAGTGATAGAGACACATTACCATATTCTATCATACAGTACAAAGTGATAAATCCAATCTTATTATATATACAGATCAGCTATGGAGCTACTGACCTTCTCTCAGTGATAGTGACACATTCCATTCTATCGGACAGTACAACGTGATAAATCCAATCTTATTATATTAACAGATCAGCTATGGAGCTACTGACCCTTCTCTCAGTGATAGAGAACATCCCATATTCTATCACAGAGTACAAAGTGATAAATCCAATCTTTTATTAATTTAAGATCAGCTATGGAGCTACGACCCTTCTCTCAGTGATAGAGACACATTCCCATATTCTATCGGACAGTACAAAGTGATAAATCCAATCTTTTATATATTATACAGATCAGCTATGGAGCTACTGACCCTTCTCTCAGTGATAGAGACACATTCCCATATTCTTCTGGCAGTACAAAGTGATAAATCCAATTATTATATTACAGATCAGCTATGGAACTGACCTTCTCTCAGTGATAGAGACATTCCCATATTTCTATCGGACAGTACAAAGTGATAAATCCAATCTTTATATATATACAGATCAGATATGGAGCTACTGACCCTTCTCTCAGTGATAGAGACACATTCCCATATTCTATCACACAGTATAAAGTGATAAATCCAATCTTTATTATATTATACAGATCAGTTATGGAGCTACTGACCCTTTCTCAGTGATAGAGACACATTCCCATAATTTCTCGGACAGTACAAAGTGATAAATCCAATCTTTATTATATTATACAGATCAGTTATGGAGCTACTGACCCTTCTCAGTGATAGAGACACATTCATATTTCTATCGACAGTACAAAGTGATAAATCCATTCTTTATTATATTATACAGATCAGTTATGGAGCTACTGACCCTTCTCTCAGTGATAGGAAACATCCATATTCTACGGACAGTACAAAGAGATAAATCAAATCTATTATATACGATCAGTTATGGAGCTACTGACCCTCTCTCAGTGTAGAGACACATTCCCATATTTCATCGGACAGTACAAATGATAAATCCAATCTATTTATATTAACAGATCAGCTATGGAGCTACTGACCTTCTCTCAGTGATAGAGACACATTCCCATATTTATATCGGAAGTACAAGTGATAATCCAATCTTTATTATATTATACAGATCAGTGGAGCTACTGACACTTCTCTCAGGGATAGAGACACATTCCCTATTCATCACACAGTACAAAGTGATAAATCCAATCTTATTATGTATACAGACAGCTATGAGACTACTCACTTCTCTCAGTGTAGAGACACATTCCCATATTTCTATGACAGTACAAAGTGATAAATCCAATCTTATTATATTACAGATCAGTTATGGAGCTACTGACCCTTCTCTCAGTGATAGAGACACATTCCCATATTTATATCGGACAGTACAAAGTGATAAATCCAATCTTATTATATTATACAGATCAGTTATGAGCTACTGACCCTTCTCCAGTGATAGAGACACATTCCCATATTCTATCATACAGTACAAAGTGATAAATCCAATCTTTATTATATTATACAGATCAGTTAGGAGTGACTGACCCTTCTCTCAGTGATAGAGACACATTTCCATATTTCATACAGGACCAAAGTGATAAATCCAATCTTTATTATATTATACAGATCAGTTATGGAGCTACTGACCCTTCTTCAGTGACGAGACACATTCCCATATTTATCTCGGACAGTAACAAGTGATAATCCAATCTTATTATATATTACAAATCAGCTAGGGGCCTACGACCCTTCTCTTCAGTGATAGAGACCATTCCATCATTTCTATCAGACAGTCAAAGATATATCACTCTGATATTATCTTATACAGATCAGTTATGAAGCTACTGACCCTTCTCTCAGTGATAGAGACACATTCCCATATTTCTATCAGACAGTACAAAGTGATAAATCCATTCTTTATTATATTGTACAGATCAGTTATGGAGCTACTGACCCTTCTCTCAGTTTTGATAGAGACACATTCCCATATTTCTATCCGACAGTACAAAGTGAAATCCATCTTTATTATATTATACAGATCAGTTATGGAGCTACTGACCCTTCTCTCAGTGATAGAGACACATTCCCATATTTCTATCGGACAGTACAAAGTGATAAATCCAATCTTTATTATATTATCAGATCAGCTATGGAGCTCACTGACCCTTCTCTCAGTGATAGAGACACATTCCCATATTTCTATCGGACAGTACAAAGTGATAAATCCAATCTTTATTATATATCAGATCAGTTATGGAGCTACTGACCCTTCTCTCAGTGATAGAGACACATTCCCATATTTCTATCGGACAGTACAAAGTGATAAATCCAATCTTTATTATATTATACAGATCAGGTATGGAGCTACTGACCCTTCTCTCAGTGATAAGACACATTCCCATATTTCATCGGACAGTACAAAGTGATAAATCAATCTTTATTATATTATACAGATCAGTTATGGAGCTACTGACCCATTTCTCAGTGATAGAGACACATTCCCATATTTCTATGTACAGTACAAAGTGAAATCCAATCTTTATTATATTATACAGATCAGCTATGGAGCTACTGACCCTTCTCTCAGTGATAGAGACACATTCCCATATTCTATCTACAGTACAAAGTGATAAATCCAATCTTATTATATTATACAGATCAGTTATGGAGCTACTGACCTTCTCTCAGTGATAGAGACACATTCCCATATTCTATCGGACAGTACAAAGTGATAAATCCAATCTTTATTATATTATAAGATCAGCTATGGAGTACTGACCCTTCTCTCGTGATAGAGACACATTCCCATATTTCTATCGACAGTCACAGTGATAAATCCATCTTTATTATATTATACAGATCGCTAGGAGCTACTGACCCTTCTCTCAGTGATAGAGACACATTCCCATATTCTATAGGACAGTACCAAGTGATAAATCCAATCTTTATTATATTATACATCCACTATGAGCTACGACCCTTCTCTCAGTGATAGAGACACATTCCCATATTTCTTCGCACAGTACAAGTGAAAAATCCAATCTTATTATATTATACAGATCAGTTGGAGCTACTGACCTTCTTCAGTGATAGAGACACATTCCCATATTTCTATCGGACAGTACAAAGTGATAAATCCAATTTTATAATTATACAGATCAGCTATGGAGCTACTGATCTTCTCTCAGTGATAGAGACACATTCCCATATTTCTATCGGACAGTACAAAGTGATAAATCCAATCTTATTTATTATACAGATCAGTTATGGAGCTACTGACCCTTCTCTCAGTGATAGAGACACATTCCCATATTTCTATCACAGTACAAAGTGATAAATCCAATCTTTATATATTATACAGATCAGCTATGGAGCTACTGACCCTCTCTCAGTGATAGAGACCCATTCCCATATTTCTATCGGACAGTACAAAGTGATAAATCCAATCTTTATTATATTATACAGATCAGTTTAGGAGCTACTGACCCTTCTCTCAGTGATAGAGACACATTCCCATATTTCTATGGACAGTACAAAGTGATAAATCCAATCTTTATTATATTATACAGATCAGCTATGAGCTACTGACCCTTCTTCAGTGATAGGCGACATTCCCATATTTCTATCCACAGTACAAAGTGATAAATCCAATCTTTATTATATTATACAGATCAGTTATGGAGCTACTGACCCTTCTCTCCAGTGATAGAGACACATTCCCATATTTCTATCACAGTACAAAGTGATAAATCCAATCTTTATTATATTTACAGATCAGCTATTGAGCTACTGACCCTTCTCTCAGTGATAGAGGCACATTCCATATTTCTACGGACAGTAAAAGTGATAAATCCAATCTTTATTATATTATACAGATCAGCATAGGAGCTACTGACCTTCTCTCAGGATAGAGACACATTCCCATATTCTATCAACAGTACAAAGTGATAAATCCAATCTTTTTATATTATACAGATCAGCTATGGAGCTACTGACCTTCTTCAGTGATAGAGACACATCCCATATTTCATCGACAGTACAAAGTGATAAATCCAATCTTTATTATATATACAGATCAGTTATGGAGCTACTGACCTTCTCTCAGTGATAGAGACACATCCCATATTTCTATCGGACAGTACAAAGTGATAAATCCAATCTTTATTATATATGATCAGCTATGGAGCTACTGACCTTCTCTCAGTGATAGAGACACATTCCCATATTTCTATCGGACAGTACAAGTGTAAATCCAATCTTATATTATTATACAGATCAGCTATGGGATTGACCCTTCTCTCAGTGAAGAGACACATTCCCATATTTCTATGACAGTACAAAGTGATAATCCAATCTTTATTATATACAGATACAGATCACTATGGAGCTACTGACCCTTCTCTCAGTGATAGAGACACATTCCATATTCTATCGCACAGTACAAAGTGATAAATCCAATATTTATTATACAGATCAGTTAGGAGCTACTGACCCTTCTCTCAGTGATAGGACACATTCCCATATTTCTACGGACAGTACAAAGTGTAAATCCAATCTTTTATATTATACAGATCAGCTAGGAGCTACTGACCTTCTCTCAGTGATAGAGACACATTCCCATATTTCTATCGGACAGTACAAGTGAATCCACTCTTATTATATTATACAGATCAGTTATGGAGCTCTGACCCTTCTCTCAGTGATAGAGACACATTCCCATATTTCTATCACACAGTACAAAGTGATAAATCCAATCTTTATTATATTATACAGATCAGCTATGGAGCTACTGACCCTTCTCTCAGTGATAGAGACACATTCCCATATTTCTATCGGACAGTACAAAGTGATAAATCCAATCTTTATTATATTATACAGATCAGTTATGGAGCTACTGACCCTTCTTTCAGTGATAGAGACACATTCCCATATTTCTATCGCTACAGTAAAAGTGATAAATCCAATCTTTATTATTATACAGATCAGCTATGGAGCTACTGACCCTTCTCTCAGTGATAGAGACACATTCCCATATTTCTATCACACAGTACAAAGTGATAAATCCAATCTTTATTATATTATACAGATCAGTTATGGAGCTACTGACCCTTCTCTCAGTGATAGAGACACATTCCCATATTTCTATCACACAGTACAAAGTGATAAATCCATCTTTATTATTTACAGATCAGCTATGGAGCTACTGACCCTTCTCTCAGTGATAGAGAACATTCCCATATTTCTATCGGACAGTAAAGTGATAAATCCAATCTTTATTATATTATACAATCATCTATGGGAGCTACGACCCTTCTCTAGTGATAGAGACACATTCCCATATTTCTATCACACGTACAAAGTGATAAATCCAATCTTATTATATTATACAGATCAGTATGGAGCTACTGACCCTCTCTCGTGATAGAGACACATTCCCATATTTCTCACAGTACAAGTGATAATCCAATCTTTATTATATTATACAGATCAGCTATGGAGCATTGACCTTCTCTCAGTGATAGAGACACATTCCCATATTTCTATCGACAGTACAAAGTGATAAATCCAATCTTTATTATTTTAACAGATCAGCTATGGAACTACTGACCTTCTCTCAGTGATAGAGAACAATTCCCCTATTTCTATTGACAGTACAAAATGATAAATCCAATCTTTATAATTATACAGATCAGCTATGGAGCTACTGACCCTTCTCAGTGATAGAGACACATTCCCATATTTCTATCACATACAAAGTGATAAATCCAATCTTTATATATATACAGATCAGCTATGGAGCTACTGACCCTTCTCTCTCAGTGATAGAGACATATTCCCACTATTTCTCTTGACAGTACAAAGTGATATCCCATCTTATTATATTATACAGATCAGCTATGGAGCTAAAGACTCTCTCAGTGATAGGACACATTCCCATATTTCTATCGAACAGTTCAAAGTGATATCCAATCTTTATTTTATACAGATCAGTATGGAGCTACTGACCCTCTCTCCAGTGATAGAGACACATTCCCATATTTCTATCGGACAGTACAAAGTGATAATCCATCTCTTTTTATTATACAGATCAGCTATGAGCTAACTGCCCTTCTCTCAGTGATAGAGACACATTCCCATATTTCTATCGACAATACAAGTGATAAATCCAATCTTTATTATATATTACAGATCAGCTATGGAGCTACTGACCTTCTCTCAGTGATAGAGACACATTCCATATTTATCGGCAGTACAAAGGATAAATCAATCTTATTATATATACAAGATCGCTATGGAGCTACGACCCTTCTCTCAGTGATAGAGAACATCCCATATTTATTCACACAGTACAAAGTGATAAATCCAATTTATAATTTACAGATCAGTTATGGAGCTATGTGACCCTTCTCTCAGTGATAGAGACACATTCCCATATTTCTATGACAGTACAAAGTGATATAAATCCAATCTTATTATTATACAGATCAGCTATGGAGCTACTGACCCTTCTTCTCGTGATTGAGACACATTCCCATATTTCTATCAACAGTACAAAGTGATAAACTAATCTTTATTATTTATAAAGACAGTATGGAGCTATGACCCTTCTCTCAGTGATAGAGACACATTCCATATTTCTATCGGACAGTACAAAGTGATATCACATTTATTATATATACAGATCAGTATGGAGCTACTGACCCTTCTCAGTGATAGAGACACATTCCCATATTTCTATCGACAGTACAAAGTGATAAATCCAATCTTTATTATATTATACAGATCAGCTTGGAGGATGACCCTTCTCTCAGTGATAGAGACACATTCCCATATTTCTATCGACAATACAAAGTGATAAATCCAATCTTTATTATATATACAGATCAGTATGGAGCTACTGACCCTTCTCTCATGTGATAGAGACAAATTCCATATTATCGGACAGTACAAAGTGATAAATCCAATCTTTATTATATATACAGAATCAGTAGGACTACTGACCCTCTCTCAGTGATAGAGAAACATTCCATATTTCTATCGACACAGTACAAAGTGATAAATCCAATCTTATTATATATACAGATCAGTTATGGAGCTAATGACCCTTCTCTCATGATGATAGAGACACATTCCCATTTTCTATCAGACAGTACAAAGTGATAAATCCAATCTTTATATATATACAGATCAGTATGGAGCTACTGACCCTTCTCTCAGTGGTGAGAAACATTCCCATATTTCTATCCAGTACAAAGTGATAAATCAATCTTTATTATATATAAGATCAAGGAGATATGACCTTCTTCAGTGATGAGACAACATCCCATATTTCTATCACAGTACAAAGTGATAATCAATCTTTATTATATATACGATCAGATATGAAGCTAATGACCTTTCTCAGTGATAGAGACACATTCCATATTTCTATCGACAGTACAAAGTGATAAATCCAATCTATTATATTATACAGATCAGCTATGGAGCTACTGACCCTCTCTCAGTGATAGAGACACATTCCCATATTTCTATCATACAGTACAAAGTGATAATCCCTCTTTATTATATTATACAGATCAGTTATGGAGCTACTGACCCTTCTCTCAGTGATAGAGACACATTCCATATTTCTATCATACAGTACAAAGTGATAAATCCAATCTTATTATATATACAGATCAGCTATGGAGCTACTGACCCTTCTCTCAGTGATAGTGACACATTCCCATTCTATCGGACAGTACAAGTGATAAATCCAATCTTATTATATTATACAGATCAGCTATGGAGCTACTGACCCTTCTCTCAGTGATAGAGACACATACCCATATCTATCACAGAGTACAAAGTGATAAATCCAATCTTTTATTATATTTACAGATCAGCTAGGAGCTACTGACCCTTCTCTCAGTGATAGAGACACATTCCATATTCTATCGGACAGTACAAAGTGATAAATCCAATCTTTTATATATTATACAGATCAGTATGGAGCTACTGACCCTTCTCTCAGTGATAGAGACACATTCCCATATTCATCTGGCAGTACAAAGTGATAAATCCAATTATTATATTAAGATCAGCTATGGAACATATGACCTTCTCTCAGTGATAGAGAAACATTCCCATATTTCTATGACAGTACAAAGTGATAAATCCAATCTTTATATTATACAGATCAGATATGGAGCTACTGACCCTTCTCTCAGTGATAGAGAACACATTCCCATATTCTATCACACAGTACAAAGTGATAAATCCAATCTTTATTATATTATACAGATCAGCTATGAGCTACTGACCCTTTCTCAGTGATAGAGACACATTCCCATATTTCTCGGACAGTACAAAGTGATAAATCCAATCTTATTATATTATACAGATCAGTTATGGAGCTACTGACCCTTCTCCAGTGATAGAGACACATTCATATTTCTATCGGACAGTACAAAGTGATAAATCCATTCTTTATTATATTATACAGATCAGTTATGGAGCTACTGACCCTTCTCTCAGTGATAGGAGAACATCCCATATCTATCGGACAGTACAAAGGATAAAAATCAAATCTATTATATACGATCAGTTATGGAGCTACTGACCCTCCTCAGTGTAGAGACACATTCCCATATTTCATCGGACAGACAAATGATAATCCAATCTATTTATAATTAACAGATAGCTATGGAGCTACTGACCTTCTTCAGTGGATAGAGACACATTCCCATATTTTATCGACACAGTACAAGTGATAAATCCAATCTTTATTATATTATACAGATCAGTGGAGCTACTGACACTTCTCTCAGTGATAGAGACACATTCCCTATTCATCAACAGTCAAAAGTGATAAATCCAATCTTATTATTAATACAGACAGCTATGAGACTACTCACTTCTCTCAGTGTAGAGACACATTCCCATATTTCTATAGGACAGTACAAAGTGATAAATCCAATCTTATTATATTACAGATCAGTTATGGAGCTACTGACCTTCTCTCAGTGATAGAGAACATTCCCATATTTATATCGGACAGTACAAAGTGATAAATCCAATCTTATTAATTATACAGATCAGTATGGAGCTACTGACCTTCTCCAGTGATAGAGAGACACATTCCCATATTCTATCAATACAGTACAAAGTGATAAATCAATCTTTATTATATTATACAGATCAGTCTAGGAGCACTGACCCTTCTCTCAGTGATAGAGACACATTTCCATATTTCATACAGACAAAGTGTAAATCCAATCTTTATTATATTATACAGATCAGTTATGAGCTACTGACCCTTCTTCAGTGAGAGACACATTCCCATATTTCTTCGGACAGTACAAGTGATAATCCAATCTTATTATATATTACAAATCAGCTAGGAGCTACCGACCCTTCTCTTCGGATAGAGACCATTCCATTTTCTATCAGACAGTCAAAGATGATATCACTCTTATTATTTTACAGATAGTTATGGAGCTACTGACCCTTCCTCAGTGATAGAGACACATTCCCATATTTCTAGTACAGTACAAAGTGATAAATCCAATCTTTATTATAATTCAGATCAGTATGGAGCTACTGCCCCTTCTCTCAGTGATAGAGACACATTCCATATTTCTATCGGACAGTACAAGTGATAATCCAATTATTATATATACAGATCAGTTATGGAGCTACTGACCCTTCTCTCAGTGAAGAGACACATTCCCCTATTTCTATCGGACAGTACCAAGTGATAAATCAATTTTTATTAATAGAAATCAGTTATGGAGCTACTGACCCTTCTCTCAGTGATAGAGACACATTCCCATATTTCTATCAGACAGTAAGTACAAAGTGATAAATCCAATCTTTATTATATTATACAGATCAGTTATGGAGCTACTGACCCTTCTCTCAGTGATAGAGACACATTCCCATATTTCTATCGGACAGTACAAAGTGATAAATCCAATATTTATGCATTGAGTAAATTAATAAGATATTTTGGTTGGAACTGGGTTGGAATTATCACATCGGATGATGTCACAGGAGTACGAGAAGAACAAATGTTAACAAATTCACTGTATGAATATGATATTTGTGTGGAGTTCTTAGTAAAGATTAATGCTGATGTGTATAAGAATGATAAATTGATTAAAAAAAAACAGATTACTGAGTCATCGTCTCATGTTATCATCATTTGTGGCACGGTCTCTCTGAAATACCTTTTTTACTTACAAAATTTGATTAATTACACCAGTGAAATTTTTAAGAAGACTTTAATTTTTTCCTTTTCCTGGGGAGAAAATAAAAACGTATTCTCTTATTCCCTTGACATACTTCATGGCAGTTTATCAATTTGTTCACTGTATTCTTATAATATGGATACAGCAGAATATGGAACATTTTTAGAGAATGTTCATCCATTAAAGTATCCAGAAGACAAGTTAATTCAAGATATTTCAGTATGGCTTTTGGGTTGTGAGACAACCGACCAATCCAAGAATCAATATTATAAAGAAAATGGATTCCAAATGGTAAATTGCACCGGAAGTGAAGTTTTGAATGGCAAAACGTTAACACAGTCTCCCAATGTGTATCTCGCAGTGGAATCAATGTCTCAAGCTCTTAATAAGATGCATTTCACAATTAATCCTAAAAGGCATAATAATGGGTTTAGTTATCGATTCAAGGTAAATATGTGTACAATGTGTTGTGCAGCCATTTTACCTTTTCTCCGCAATAAACTTTGATCTTGTTTGATAATTTGTTCTTTTGTGTGTAGGAAAGTCTTTTAGTTAGAAATTCTTTGCTGTCCATATAGACCTTACAGAGTAGTATTTGAGTCATAAAGCTGTGCTACAATGTCCTTGTATTGTATCGGGAGCACTGCGCTATTCCCCAAAACACTTCTAAAATATCTTTTGTCTGGGGTTTAGATTTTTTTTTAGGGATATTGAATCTCCCTGAATTAGGTATAAGTAATCAATTTTACAGGGATCTCGTGTCACTGTTACCTCGCCATGTGAGATAGTTGGTCCCTATCTCACATGATGCCAGGGGAAAAAAATATTTGTTTCCCTTTACTGGAATTAAAACTGTTGCCTCCCTACAGGATGCTGCTCTGTAATGTGTTTCACCTTGCCTCATTAGAGAGGCGTCCCTGAGTGATATTAACTGTTAATAGTTAGAATGCCCTGAGTTGTCCTATCGTTCATTTACTGACACACTCACTTAATTAGATGCTCACTGACCTGTGCATTGGATGACTTGGATCTTACTGTCTTCTGTTTTGCATATAACAGCTACACCACTATATGAAGAGACTAATGCGTCAGGCCCCAGATGGAAATTCCAGAGTTTTTAATGATAATGGAGAATATGTAACTAATTACGGAATTTTAAACAACTACCAAGTGTACTCAATATATATAATAACTGTTTTAATTGGCACAATCACACTAATGGCTCCTCCGTACCAGCAGATAGACATAACCTCCTATATAACAACTAGTGGAGAAGTAAGTGGTGAACCAGATAACATATTAGTTATTTATTTGACTTTGTTATATTAGTATGAATACATCTAATTGTCTAGAAATTCCTACATCTCACGGTATTTTTATGGAAGGAAAGAAGTCATTCTGAGTAGAATTACTATTACCAGACATGGTTGCCAATTTCTTTATAGACTGCAAGACATCAATGTACAATATATAATGAGATGTCGTTTAAATTGCATTAAAGTCAGGGCAAATGTTCTAGCATGGAAATAATGGGATTGAAAGGGGCCCCATTCACACAACTATCCGAATGGTATGATATTTGAAAATTGCAGAATTGTTGGGACACTACGCGGTGGGTTGTGGTCTGTTAACTCTATTGAAACTGATTTTTATGGCCAGTAATGATCATACACTGCCAGAATGGTGAGATCAGTATTGTTACATGTAACATGTACAGTAATAATTCACAACATAGATAAGATGTGCCTGGCCCTAGCTACTGTATGTTACTGACTTAGAATGAAGTATGACGTTTATTTTATAGCAGGGATGTCCATCTTGTGGTCATCAAAATGTTTTCAAACTACGACTTCCAACATTCCCTGCCTGTCATCTGCGGTTAGTGAATGTGAGAGTTGTAATTTTAAAACATCTGTAGGGCCACAGGAAGGTCATCTGAGACACTAAAACATACAGGTACACACACCTACTGATACAGAACCCAAACTACCCTTGTGTTTCCTTGGCAAATTCTACAGTTCTAAATGTACCACTTACCAATTTATCAGATTCATTTTAAGAGTGCCCTCCCAATTCTGATATAATCTAATAAATTATATTGGTGTATGTATGTATGTGTGTATGTATGTATGTATGTATGTGTGTATGTATAATTTTATTTATAAAGCGCCACTTGGGTACACAGCGCTGTACATACAGTTCTAACAGTATAAGCAGGTTATAGAACAGGGCTATGCAAATAGAAGTACACAGATGTGTAAAAGCTACAATTCCCAGCATTCCATGCCTTCTGCTAGTTGTAGAGGGATATTGGGAGTTGTAGTATCCTAAATACAGAATTAGATCTATGCTTAACTTATGTCTGGAAAGTTCTAAAATGTTCTGGAGAATAAACCGCCATGTAAAATGTAAATGAGTTTGATAATCATCCTCAGGCCCTAAGTCATGGCTATTGGGTATGTTCGATACCCAGTGGGTACAAGAACTCCCACAGACAACTTTAAAACTATTTAATTGGATGGACTCTGAGCAGGTGACATTTGTACCATACACTTGCCTCCCTTTAAGTACTTTTTTCTACTTCAAATATAATATGTAATCTTTTAATTTAGGACCCATTTACCAAGATTCTATTCAGTCTCTAACATGCTGTTACTACAGTAATAAAATAATATTTTCAAAAAGGTTAATTCTTTAGTGTTAAGTATATTGTAACTAAAAATAAATCTTATCATAACTGTACATATTAAAGGGTATGTCCATTCAAAAATCTTTTTATTTTATAATAATAATAATAATAATAATAATAATAATAATAATAATAATAATAATAATAATAACAACAATAATAATAATAATAAAAATAATAATACTAATAACAATAACAATAATAATAATACTAATAACAATACTAATAATGATAATAACAACAACGATAACAATAATAATAATAATAATAATAATAATGTACTATCTTGTTTCCAAGCATATGTGATAATCCTGATTGGTAAACTCTGAGGTGCACTACCGGTTACCTGTGCCACTGCAGGTGAGTATAATCAGCCGTATATAGTTCATAGGTAGGCACACTCACTTAAGTATTTAAATAATACTCATTTATTAGGGGGCTGAAAACAAAAATGTCAAATACACACACAACGTTTCGGGGGGTTTCAGCCCCCTTCTTCAGGTGTAACCAGTGACTACAGATTGCAAGGTATATATAGGAAGTGAAGTCATGAACTTAATTAGTTAACTCCACCCCCTTAATGAGGTCAACATTAAAGTGAACTTGTGCAGTACATAAAGTGCTGATCTACAATACAAATATATTTAGATATAAAAACTTAATAAAGTGCATATATATCCTGATTTGAAATAATTCATTTAGTACAAACCTCAACTAAAGTGCTAACATGTATAAAAAAAAGTCATATATTGTGCAAAAGATTTTTAAAAACATATTGAGATTATATAAAAAAGTGGCTATTGTCCAATAATAAAGTGACTATTGTCCAATAATAATAAATAATCATAAAAGCATATACATAGGTGTATGTGTTCCATCAACATTAAACATCGTTCCATTATATAATTATAAGACAAATACAAGAATGATGGTTTTTTACGTGGCTTCCATTTTCAATTCTAGTTTCCATCCACTAGATGGTGTGAGTGTTCCTGAAAAAATAAACAATGTTGCTAATAGAACATTATAGGGATCAACCACAGGTTACAATTCGTAACAAAGTTACATAGTTAAAATACTAACTTCATATTGCTACATATATATCTTACATTGGTAATGTCATCAACGTAGATGCGTCTGGATTTTTTTTTAGATTATTCCACACTGGTTACAGATAACACATTAGGTTAAAGTCTTCATTCAAACCTTTTGGTGTCAGGGTTTGTAAATGGTGTATCCACCAATGTTCCCTTTGCAATAATAATTGTGGGAATTTTCCCCCTCTACTGGATTTTTTTACCACTTCTAATACCTGCCACCGTAATTGCATTGCATTATGTTTATGTTCGTAAAAGTGTCTTGCCGCCGGGGTATCGTGTTTCGACTCTCCCGGTTTAAACTGTTTTATGTCTCTTTTATGCTCGCTCAGTCTCAGTCGTACTTCTCTTTTAGTTTGTCCCACGTATCCTGAGCCACAGGGACATTTTAATAAATAAATAACCTCCTGGGTCAGGCAAGTAGCAAAGTCTTTAATTTTTATGATAGTTCCCTTTGTGGGGTGGTGGATGTTATCACCCGGAATAATCGCATTACACATCTGGCATGATCTACACGGATACGTGACATTTTTTGGTTCCCCGAAAAATAATTTCTGTTCAATTTTATTTGGTACCATATCCGAATGCATAAGTTGATCCCCCAAATTTGAGGACCTCTTATAAGAATGTAAAGGCTTTTCCTTAAATAAATTCCCCACTGTGGGATCTGAGGATAGAATGTGCCAATTATTGTTCACAATTTGTTTAATTCTGCCTGAAAGGGTACTATAGGTACTTACAAATGGTATCCCTGTTTTAGTTTCTTTTTTTGGACTCTCTTGTAGCAACCTTTCCCTTGGTATCTCAAGGGCTCTAAACGCTGCCTCTGTTAGTTCTTTTTTATTATACCCTCTCTCTTCGAACTTGGTCACCCTTTCCGCCATACGAATTTTACATTTGTTGTCATCACTGACGTCTGATCCTTAACATTTGGCTATAAGGTAGCCCCCGTATGCAACCTTTAGGGTGAAAACTCTCTGCATGCAGGAGATTATTGCGATCTGTAGGTTTTACGTATAGGTCAGTTACTAATTGTCCATCTGTTATGGATACCATGACGTCCAAAAAATTAAGGTTAATTTGGTAAGAGTGAATTTGAGAGTGGTATGTCTAGTATTAAGCTCCTCACACATGGTTTTCAATTGGTTTTCTGATCCCTCCCATATAAAGAAAATGTCATCCACATAACGCATGTAGTTGTGCAGATAATTCTTAATATCGTTATTTTGTAATAACCATTTCTTTTCAAAGGCTGCCACAAATATATTGGCATAGGCAGGGGCAAAATTCGCGCCCATACTTGTACCTTGCCTTTGTATGTAAAATTGTTTGTCAAATCTAAAGAAATTTTTCTTAAGACAGTAATTCTCCAATGAAAAATACCATGTGTGAAGGATATCCATAGTCCAACATGGCTTCCTCCATTGCTTCTATACCCTCATCGTGTGGGATGGAGGTATATAAGGATTCCACGTCCAGGCTACATAAATATACTCCATCTTTCACATTTTTAACCAGTTTTAACCTATTCAGAAAGTCCGTGGTGTCTTTCAGACAATTGGGTAGTTTCTGCATAATAGGATTTAAATATGCATCTATGGAAATACCCAATGGTTGAAGGAGGGATCCCACACCTGATACTATAGGCCTCCCAGGTGGGTCTATTAGTGACTTGTGAATTTTAGGGAGGACATAAAGTATCGGCGTCCTGGGGAAATCATTAATCAGACAATTCTTAACATGTTCATTGATTAGGCCTATCTGTGCTGCATCATTGACCAATGCCTCAACCTCCCTTTTATATTTTAACGTGGGGTCTGATGGAAGTTTCTCATAGTGTTCCTTATTGTTAAGTTGTCTTAAAATTTCTTTCACATACATCTGTTTAGACATAATTACTGTAGCTCCCCCCTTATCCGCCCTTTTCACTATAATTTCATTAAGTTCTTTAATTTCCTTTAGTGCCAAATACTCCTTGTGTGTCAAATTTTTTGATCTATAATGCACTTTTTGCCATGGTAGTAGCTGAACTTGTTTGCTCACACATTATCAAAGACTTCCAAGGCTTTATTTGGCACTATGGGGGTTAAATTGTGTTTTTTTCTTTAGTTTACTGCAGCCTATTGGGCCCTCAGGTTTGATTGTATTACCTTTTTCCCCAAAAAATACTTTTAACTTCAGACTCCTCATAGGCTTAAACCATTCGGTTTTGAAGGTAAAGTCAGATGTCCGATGGGTGGGTACAAATCCCAAACCTTTCTGTATTATCATTAATTGTTCTTGGGAAAAATAAATTCCAGATAAATTAATCACTAAGGGAAAGGCAGTTTGTGAGGGATTAAATGTTCCAATGTTCATATGTGTCCCATTTGTGTCACTTTCCCGGTTATCCAAAAGGTTTGTACTGTCTATCTCGCCAGTCGTAATTTTAAGGGGTACATTCAATGTGTTCAGTATATCAGAAGGCATGTCAGCAGTAACATCAATCAACTTTCGCTCACCCATTAACGATGTCTGCCCCCTCTCCTGGGTTCGGTGGGTACGCTTTGTTTTCCTCCCCCGTCTGATCCTCTTCTCTTTCTGTGGTCCCTCTTGGGGTAACGTTGCTCTAAAAAAGTGACTCCGGAGGTGCTGTCCGCGCTGTCCGAAGCAATGTTGCAGCTCTCAGAGGCACTGTCCACACTAACGCTGATTCTCACTCTTAATTGCTGGCGTCTTTGATCGGGGGTTGTGTCGCTGTCCGAGGTTGTACTGTTATTCCCTCCGTTCCTTAGCCCACTGATAGACTTGTTTTACCTCATAATCGCGGGTGTCCCGACGAAACTTCTGGAGTTTCTTTTGTGTTAGTTCAATTTTTAGATGTTCGATCTTAATGTCCAGTTCCTTCTCGATATCGGCGATATCCTTCTTTACCTTTTCGATAGAGTTCTGCAGGTGCTGTATCGTCAGGTACATCAAATCCAGGCTGCATCTGTTTAGGATCATAAACCAATGTTTCATGTATGTTTCATCATCTTTACAAAAAATTGGTTGTAGCAATATCCTTAGACCCCTGGGAATACGTTCAGCTGTTACATATTCTTTAAGTGCTAGACTATGTCATTGAAGACTTACTTCACGTTTTTGAAGAACAGAAACAAATTGTTTTAGATCCATACTCTTTAATATGGAGACTGCGCTCTCCGGTACTAGTTGTAGGATTCTTCTCCTTTCGATGTCCGTATAGGCCACGGTCTGGGCTCTTTCGTCTGTAGTTTTGGCTATATCAGCAAACGACATAATTTGTCCACAAAAATACTTCTATCAGGGTAATCACTGAGGCAAGATACATCCAATTTCCAAGCATATGTGATAATCCTGATAGGTAAACTCTGAGGTGCATCTACGTTGATGACATTACCAATGTAAGATATATATGTAGCAATATGAAGTCAGTATTTTAACTATGTAACTTTGTTACGAATTGTAACCTGTGGTTGATCCCTATATAATGTTCTATTAGCAACATTGTTTATTTTTTCAGGAACGCTCACACCATCTAGTGGATGGAAACTAGAATTGAAAATGGAAGCCACGTAAAAAACCATCATTCTTGTATTTGTCTTATAATTATATAATGGAACGATTAAAATGAAAAATTCTTTGAAAATACGTGAATTCCTCGTAATTTCGAAAACGCGGTTCGGAAAAGTTCGGAAGGCAGAAATCCGGAAAATCCGCGATATCCGCCGTTCACAAATGAGGGAAATCTGCCATCACTGCCATCGGGCCATCACTACTCCTGAACTTTGCAGCAGCCTCTAAATGTTCCATTTGTTTCTAGGGGCGTGTCCTTAACAGTGTTGTTGAGGCTGCTGTCAGTCAAGGTAGGGGGGAGGTGTTTGTCTCTCCAGACTGCAGAAGTAAATTTGTGTGGCTCCGTATGTCAGATTTCTCCAACTCCAAAAAGGACCTTTTGCAAATGCGCAAACAAGAACATGCGTCAGACTATGAATGAGCGGGCTGACTGGACTACAGACTCAGGATCTCCTAAACTAACACCTCTATACCAGGTTCATCCTCATTAAAGGCTGATCTTTCACATGACACAATGTTAGTTTACTGAGTGGACATACCCATTAATATGTACAGATACCATCACAATGCCAAAGTCCTTTCCTGTAATACATGACGCCATTTGTTTAATTTAGTTCCCAACATCTCAATGTTCAGAAAATTGTGTCCCCGGCTTCAGGAAGTCTTCAAAACCTGGAACAAAGCCGTGTTGTTATGATTGTGTCCCATGTTCAGAAGGAGAGATCTCCAATGTCACAGGTACAAACAAATTAACAGCCCTCAATGTCATTTAACTTGCTGTTATGTGTAAATATTATTCTCAATCCAAAATGTGCAGGGTATATACAGTAGGTCATGGGTGTACCAAAGAACAGCTCTACTCATGTAAAACTACTGTATATACTCGAGTATAAGTCGATCCGAGTATAAGTCGAGGTACCTATTTTTACCTGAAAAATGTATAAAAACTGATTGACTCGAGTATCAGCCGAGGGTAGAAATTATCACCACTACTGCCTTCTGATTTAGTATTGTTTTGTGGCTTAAGTTGCCCTTTAAATGGACAGCAGAATTCCCATACATGAATCTTATACAGTAATAGCCAAATCCAGTACCATTAACCCCCAATTCCTTGGCACTCCAGATGTTTGGAAACTACAACTCCCAGCATGCTTTGTTGCTGGGAGTTGCAGTTTCTAAACATGTGGAGTGGCAAGGTTCAGTAATCTTTTTTATTTAAGCTTACCATCATTTACAATACTCCTGACCCCCATATAGTAAAGGGCCCTCTGACCCCATATAGTAAAGGGCCCTCTGACCCCATATAGTAAAGCGCCCTCTGACCCCCCATATAGTAAAGGGCCCTTTGACCCCATATAGTAAAGAGCACTCTGACCCCAATATAGTAAAGGGCAGTCTGACCCCCATATAGTAAAGGGCACTCTGACCCCATATAGTAAAGGGCCCTCTGACCCCAATAGTTAAAAATTTCACCTGAGATTTGTAGTTCCATGCTGTCACTTGCACTGTACTAGCAGCCATTTTGCCCCAAACCGAGGTGACCCATCAGATTTACAGCATCCAGATGAGCAGTGACAGTGCTGAGTGAGCCCAGCAGCCAGACTACAGGAAGCAGGAAGTGTAAAGGCAGATCAGCTCCTGTAACTTTCTATGCAGGTTAACACAGCGCCACCTACTGGTTTCTGTCCGCAATTGCAGAATTTGGATCTAAATTAGGACTTGACCCGAGTATAAGTCGAGGTTAGGTTTTCAAGCTAACTATAAAACCTGAAAAAAATCGACTTATACTCGAGTATATACGGTAATCTAAACAGGCTGCAGTTATTAAGGCAATGCTTTTCTGGCATAGATTTATCATACGTTGAAGGGGAAATTATCCATGCTGGTGTATTCTGGGTAGAGAAATAAAAACAAGAACATCAATATATATATTTTATAATGAAGGCATATTAACAATAACCCAACTAAAAACATACCAATAAAAAGATCCTTTCCCCATATATTTTAACATATATGAAATAATATATATGTTTAGATGATGCTATATTGATTTATCTTACAGATAGAGAAAATTGCATCCACTGCCCTGACATGGAATGGCCCAATGAGAAGAGGAATCAGTGCATTGCAAAAATAATAGATTTCCTGTCCTACACTAATGTCATTTCTCTTGTTTTTTCAACAATCTCCGTTTTCTTTTTTCTGATAACTCTGTTGATATTGTGTTTATTTATTACAAACCGGGACACCCCCATTGTGAGAGCCAATAACAGGTCCCTCAGCTTCCTCCTCCTGGTCTCCATCAAGCTGAGCTTCCTCACTGTGTTCCTGTTCCTCGGTCGCCCTGTGGATATAACCTGCATGTTACGTATAATCACTTTTGGAATCACCTTCTCCATAGCTGTCTCTTCTCTCCTGGCCAAGACTATCATGGTTTACATTGCATTCAAAGCCACCAAGCCTGGGAGCTCATGGAGGAAATGGGTGGGAGTCAAACTGTCCAATTCTGTAGTCTTGATCTGTTCATCCATTCAAATAATAATCTGTATGACTTGGTTGGCCATTTCTCCTCCCTTTCAGGATATGGACATTCACACTTCCCCTGGAACAATCATCATTCAGTGCAATGAGGGATCAGCTATTGCCTTTTACTCAGTTATTGGTTATATGGGGCTTCTGGCAGCTGTTAGTTTTGTTTTAGCATTTTTAGCTCGGACCTTACCGGACAGTTTTAATGAGGCCAAGTACATCACTTTCAGCATGCTGGTCTTCTGCAGTGTTTGGATCACAATGATCCCGGCCTATCTGAGCACCAAAGGGAAAAACACTGTGTGTGTGGAGATATTTGCCATATTGACCTCAAGTGCTGGACTATTAGGATGTATATTTATCCCAAAATGTTACATCATTTTATTTAGACCTGAAATAAACACAAAAACATATTTACTCAGAAACATTAACTAATCATCTTATTATATAGAAAATTCTCGCCCATTTGTAAAGGAGAACAACAAAAACTAATAAAGAAGTTCATGCAATGAAATTTGTTACTGAAGCTTTAATTTTTCTGGTATGAATTTTAGGCCCCACTTTGTGCGCTGTGTATCATTTTCCATGTGTATGTATCTATCTGATCTATTTGGTCCATTGTCGGACTTTACTGTTGGGGCCCACCAGGAAATCTAATACCAGGAGCCCACTAGGACAAGTTTAGTGGCCCAGCCATCATTTCGTATTTCTATTATCGCTCATTTGCATACGTCTGACTCATATTGTTTATTATAAAGCATTTCTTACTGTCCCTTTGGCTCTGTATTTCTCTATTTTCTTGGGTGAATGGACTGTGGACCCATTTTTTATCGTGAATTTTTGTCCACGTGTGTCAGAATCACACTTTAATAATAGTCTACGAGAAAGCAATAAAACTCGCATTACTTACACATATTTATTTTCCGTGTTTTTTTTTTTTGCATTTTCTTCAATATTTCCCATGATTTTTTAAAAAAAATGCACACCAACGCAAATGGGACAGAAATGCCGAGACACACGCATGTCTTTCACCACGCACACAATGCAACGTATGTAGTGGGACCTCTCCCTTACTGTACCATTACTTCTTTTTTCCTTACCTAGATATACAGAAGCTATTTCCCAGTAACTATATACAATATCCATTTGAAAGTATTGGATGTTGCACAATTAGTTGCTTTCATTTTTGGTTTAATTTTTTAGTTGCTGGCTCTGAAAAAACTTAATAAGGGAAACTTAATAACACCCAAATAATCCACACAACCCAATGTAATACCAGGTCAACAGTCGTTTACACATATGTTACTGGGGCTGTGCCACTTCAAATGTGTTTGAATAAATCACAGTGCTCCCAATGCAATACCCCTTAGCGTGGTATTGTAAAGTGTTCGAGTACAAATCCGTGCATCCACCTTGTCCAGGGTCAGTATTGATGGTATATGTGATGGTAGTATTAATGGGTACAGATAGTTGGTATGGTAGTAATGATACTGGGTGAATTCTATCATTACTAGATACAGATACAGATAACTATCACTGTCAGTATTAATGGAATATATGTGATGGTAGTATTAATGGGTACAGATAGTTGGTATGGTAGTAATGATACTGAGTGAATTCTATAATTAATAGATACAGATACAGATAACTATCACTGTCAGTATTGATGGTATATGTGATGGTTGTATTAATGGGTACAGATAGTTGGTATAATAGTAATGATACTGAGTGAATTCTATCATTACTAGATACAGATACAGATAACTATCACTGTCAGTATTGATGGTATATGTGATGGTAGTATTAATGGGTACAGATAGTTGGTATGGTAGTAATGATACTGAGTGAATTCTATCATTAATAGATACAGATACAGATAGCTATCACTGTCAGTATTGATGGTATATGTGATGGTAGTATTAATGGGTACAGATAGTTGGTATGGTAGTGGTAATACTGAGTAAATTCTATCATTACTAGATATAGATACAGATAACTATCACTGTCAGTATTGATGGTATATGTGATTGTTGTATTAATGGGTACAGATAGTTGGTATGGTAGTAATGATACTGAGTAAATTCTATCATTAATAGATACAGATACAGATAACTATTACTGTCAGTATTGATGGTATATGTGATGGTAGTATTAATGGGTACAGATAGTTGGTATGGTAGTGGTAATACTGAGTGAATTCTATCATTACTAGATACAGATACAAATAACTATCACTGTCAGTATTGATGGTATATGTGATGGTTGTATTAATGTATACAGATAGTTGGTATGGTAGTAATGATACTGAGAGAATTCTATCATTACTAGATACAGAGACAGATAACTATCACTGTCAGTATTGATGGTATATGTGATGGTAGTATTAATGGGTACAGATAGTTGGTATGGTAGTGGTAATACTGAGTGAATTCTATCATTACTAGATACAGATACAGATAACTATCACTGTCAGTATTGATGGTATATGTGATAGTTGTATTAATGGGTACAGATAGTTGGTATGGTAGTAATGATACTGAGTGAATTCTATCATTACTAGATACAGATAACTAGCACTGTCAGTATTGATGGTATATGTGATGGTTGTATTAATGGGTACAGATAGTTAGTATGGTAGTAATGATACTGAGTGAATTCTATCATTACTAGATACAGATACAGATAACTATCACTGTCAGTATTGATGGTATATGTGATTGTAGTATTAATGGATACAGATAGTTGGTATGGTAGTAATGATACTGAGTGAATTCTATCATTACTAGATACAGATAACTATCACTGTCAGTATTGATGGTATATGTGATGGTAGTATTAATGGGTACAGATAGTTGATATGGTTGTGGTAATACTGAGTGAATTTTATCATTACTAGATACAGATAACTATTACTGTCAGTATTGATGGTATATGTGACTAGTAGTATTAATGGATACAGATAGTTGGTATGGTAGTAATGATACTGAGTGGATTCTATCATTACTAGATACAGGTAACTATCACTGTCAGTATTGATGGTATATGTGATGGTTGTATTAATGGGTACAGATAGTTGGTATGGTAGTAATGATACTGAGTGAATTCTATCATTACTAGATACAGATACAGATAACTATCACTGTCAGTATTCATGGTATATGTGATGGTAGTATTAATGGATACAGATAGTTGGTATGAAGGCTAAAAGGGGGAAGAGAAAGGGGGGGGAGACAATGGACCAAAAAAATACCAACTATCTGTACCCATGGTACTACATACCAGTCACCTATACCATCGAATACTAAAGAACAAGGGGTGATGTTATAGCTTTATCAATGTTCAATCTAAGTTTGCGTGAGGCATTCCCATCAGAATATTGGCCCAAGGAAAAAACAGTACCATCCCACCTATGTGTTAGCCATTAATAGCCGAAAAAAGAGGGAGCAGTTCACTCTCCCATAACGGAGAATACATAACAGTAGGATAGTAGTTTCTGTATCTGTAACTAGTAATGAGGTGAAAGAAAGGGGAGAGATTCAACTCATCATAATACCACAAAACCATAGGGAAAGTAAGGGGTGGGGTAGAGAAAGGGGGGGAAAGAAGAAAGACCGACTGATTTGTAGCCATTACGTACTACGATCACAATAACATCAATACATGGGACGAGAGTGTGGTCGTATAACTGTATCTTTATCTAGTAAATAATATGGAGACTTACACTCAGATAATTAACCTACATATAGAAGGCCGACCGTATTTGGTCAAGTCATGTAATGGACTGTAGGGAAAAAAAAAACTACCATCACAGCTAAGGCTCATCAATACTGACAGTATATTATCTGTATCTGGTATCGCTATTAATAGGATGTATGTACTTTGTTGCACAATCGCGGTCAATTCACAAACATGGGAGCCGCTAAGCCACTATCTGTGGGAGCCATTAATTAACAACGCATCACATATAACACACTCACTGTACGTGGGTACAGTAACAATAGTTATGCTGGTAATCTGTATCTTATGTAAATGATAAATTCACACATCAGTATACCCCGTGGGAAAAAAGGAGGGAGGCGACCCATACTCAACTACTGTAAAGAGGGAGAAGAGGGGGGGGAGGGGGGGAGGGGAAGAAGAGGAAAGGGGGAGAGACAAAGGAGAGAGGGGGAAGAAAAAGAGGAGGGGGAAAGGATGGGAGAAAGAAAGAGGGAGAAAAAGGAGGGAAAGGAAAGACTCCTTCCTACTCTCACACACTAGGGGAAAAGACAGAGGGGGGGGGAGGTAAAAAAGGTAACAAAACATGTGGGGGAGAAACAGGTGTGTCGCCCGTATACTTTCCTCCCGAGAAAGGAACGCCCTCCAAAGTCTATCATCACACTAGCGTCTCTCTCCTTAGGTGCCGACATAATAAGAAAGGGATAAATCTGATTCATACTGATATATTCACAACACTGTGGTGCACACACTACCTAAGGCCCAAATAGAACCAACTATCTTACCCCTTAATGATACGGGGAATACACATATCCCATCAATACTGCATATTGATGTGATCTGTCATCTGTATCTAGTATGGTAGAAATTCACGCTCAGTAATATTTTACGTCCGAACCAACTATCTTTACCCATTCATGACAACATCACATATAACATCATACTGACAGTAAAGTTATCTTATCTGATATCTAGTAATGCTTAGTAATATCACAAAAATACAGATAATAACCACAATACCAATACCAACTATGACTGTAGCCAGTTAATACTAAAGGGCACATCAACATATATCATCAATACTTAGAGGTGAATTAGTTTTGTAATCGGTAGCATAGTATGATAGACCATTCCAGCGTCATATATTACCCGAGGACAAACCAGCTACGCATAAAACACAACGTATTGTGTACGCCAATTGATAGGGGTACAGGACAACCATCACATATACAAACATCAATACTAGACATTGTAATACGTTATCGGTGTCTCTAGTAATGTGAATCGAAGTCCCTCAGTCTCATATACGATAGGAAGAGCGCGATGGACCAGAGCTAGTCTGTACCCATTAATACTAACCAAGTCACCTGAGTACCTACATCTGGAGCGGAGGTGATAGTTATCGGTGGTCTCTGTAGCGTATGAATAGACATTCGCTCAACATAGTGCGAGTATACACTACCGGGGCAAGGGAGTAAGCAAAACCAAGCATAAAAACTGGTTACCCGATTAAATACAGACCATCACATATACCAGTCAATACTGACAGTATATTGTTATCATGTACATCTGTGGGATACTAGTAATGTAGAAAGGCATTCAAGTATATTCCAACACCGTACAGACCAACTATCGTACCCATTAACTACAACCAATCACATATACACATCAATACTGACCAGTAATAGTTGTTCGCGTATCTGTATCTGGTAGTGATGAATTCACTCAGTATTACCAACTAACGGGACACGACTCTTACCCATAATACTACCATCACATCTACCATCCATCTGACAGTGATTGAAAGTAATTACGTATCTTACATGTAATGATAGTAATTGCCAATCGAGTTATTGTACACTTTACAAGACCGGACCCATAACAACTAGGTCTGTATCCATTAAGAACTCCATCACATAATATCATCAATACTGACGGAGTGATATGTATATCTGTATCTGTATCTAGTAATGATAAGAATTCACTCATGTATACCACGGACGCATGAAAAGAGATACCAAAACTGTTCTGTATACCTAATACGGGGGGGGATAGGCCATCACAATATACCTAAACAAGTGGATAAGTATCTGTCTCTGTAATTGTAATGAGTATTTATTCACTCATATAATACCGAACTACGAACCGAACGGCTATCGGTACCGCATATAATACTACCATCACATATCCATCAATACTGACAGTGATATTATCTGTATCTGTATCTAGTAATGATAGAATTCACTCAGTATTACCACTACCATACATACCAATATCTGTACCATTAATACTCACCATCACATATACCAATCAATACTTGACAGTGTACTATTGATCTGTATCTGTATCTATTAATGATAGAATTCACTCAGTATAAACACACCATACCAACTATTTGTACCATTACTACACCATACATATACCATCAATACTGACAGTGATAGTTTATCTGTATCTGTACTAGTACAATGATAGAATTCACTCAGTATTACCACTACCATACCAACTATTTGAACCATTAATACTACCATCACATATACAATCAATACTGACAGTGATAGTTATCTGTATCTGTATCTAGTAATGAATAGAATTCACTCAGTACTTACCACTACCAAAACACCAACTATATTGGTAACCAATTATCCTAACCAAATAACACATATACCATCAATACTGACAGTGATGTTTTATCTGTATCTAGAATGATAGAATTCACTCAGTAACATTCTAACACACATACAAACTATCTGTACCCATAAAATACTACCACACATATGACCATCAATACTGACAGAATGATAGTTTCTGTTTTATCTAGTAATGATAAAATTCACTCAGTATCATATACTCCATACCAAACTATCTGTACCCTTAATACAACCATCACATTATACCATCAATACTGACAGGTAATGAGTTATGCTAGATCTTGTATCTAGAATGATAGAATTCACGTCAGTATTACCACACATACCAACTCTGTACCCATTAATACAAACTCACATATACCACAATCATACTGACAGTACTAGTTATCTGTATCTAGTAATGATAGAATTCACTCAGTATCATTACACTACCATCCAACTATCTGTACCATTAATACACATCACACATACCATCAATATACAGTATAGTTATCTGTATCTAGTAATGATAGAATTCACTCAGTATTACCACATAACCAACATATTGTACCCATTAATACAACCATCACATATACCATCAATACTGACAGTAATAGTTTATGTATCTGTATCTAGTAATGATAGAATTCACTCAGTATTACCACTACCATAACCAACTATCTGTACCCATTAAAATAAACCATCACATTACCATCAATCTGACAAGTATATTTATCTGTACTCTAGTAATGATAGATTCACTCTATCATACTACCATACCACTATCTGTACCCAATACTAATACTACCATCACATATACCATCAATACTGACAGTGATAGTTATCTGTTCTGTATCTAGTAATGATAGATTCCTCATACATTACTACCCATACCAACTATCTGTACCCATTAATACATATCAACATCTAACCATCAATACTGACAGTGATAGTTATCTGTTCTGTCTAGTAATGATAGAATTCACTCATATTACCACTACCATACCAACTATCTGTAGCAATTACAACCATCACATATATCATCAATACTAGAGTGATATATTATCTGTATCTGTATCTATAATGATAGAAATTCACTCATATTACCACTACCATAACCAATATCTGTACCCATTAATACTACCATCACATATACCATCAATACTGACAGTATAGTTATCTGTATCGATGTAATGATGAAATTCACAGTATTACATTACTACCATACCAACTATCTGTACCCAGAATACTACCATAATCACACAAAATACCATCAATACTGACAGTGATAGTTATCGTATCTGTATCTAGAATGAAGAATTCCCTCAGTATCATTACTACCATCACAACTATCTGTACCCATTAATACAACCATCACATATACCATCAATACTGACAGTAATAGTTAGATCTCGTCATTTCATAGTAATGATAAAGATTCATTCAGTATTACCACTACCATACCAACTATCTGTACCCATTAATACAACCATCACATATACCATCAATACTGACAGTATAGTTTATCTGTATCTAGTAATGATAGAATTCACTCAGTACATTGTACTACAATATACCAAAACTTCTGAACATAACCCATTAATACAACCATCACATAACTACCATCATAACTGACAGTAATATTTCTGTATCTGTATCTAGTAATGATAGAATTCACTCAGTATTACCACTACTCCATACCAACTATCTGTACCATTAATTACAACCATCACATATATCAATACTGAAGTGATGTTATCTTATCTGTATCTAGTAATAATAGATTCACTCAGTATTACCACTACCATACCAACTACTGTACCCATTATACTACCATCACATATACCATCAATACTGACAGTGATAGTTTCTGTATCTAGTAATGATAGATTCACTCAGTATCATTACTACACTAAACCATACTTCTGTACCCATTAATACTACCATCACATATACCAATATACTGACGTAATAGTTATCTGTATCAGTAATGATAGAATTCACTCGTATTTCTACTACCATACCAACTATCTGTACCATTAATACTACCATCACATATACCTCAATCAATCTGACAGTGATAGTTATCTGTATCTGTACTAGTATGAAGATAAATCACTCAGTATTACCACTACCATACCAACTATCTGTACCACATTAATACAACCATCACATATCCATCAATACTGACAGTGATAGTTATCTGTATCTAGTAATGATAGAATTCACTCAGTACATTACTACTATACCAACTACTGTACCCATTAATACTCCATCACATATCCATCAATACTGACAGTATAGTTATTCTGTCTAGTAATGATAGAATTCACTCAGTATTCCACTACCATACCAACTATCTACCATTAATCCACCATCACATATACCATCAATACTGACAGTAATAGTTATCTGTATCTAGTAATGATAGAATTCACTCAGTATCATATACTACCATACCAACTATCTGTACCATTAATACAACCATCACATATACCATAATACTGACAGTAATAGTTATCTGTATCTGATCTAGTATGATAGAATTCACTCAGTATTACACTACCATACCATATCTTGTACCATTAATACTCCATCACATATATCATCAATACTGACGAGGTATAGTTATCTGATCTAGTAATGATAGAATTCCCTCAGTATCATTACTACCATACAACTATCTGTACCCATTAATACTACCATCAACTATACCATCAATACTGACAGTGATAGTAATCTGTATCTAGTAATGATAGAATTCACTCAGTATTATTACTACCATACACACTATCTGACCTTAATACTACCATCAACAATCCATCAATACTGACAGTGATAGTTATCTGTATCTGTATCTAGTAATGATGAATTCCTCAGTATACCACTACCAACCAACTATCTGTACCCATTAATACTCCATCACATATACCATCAATACTGACAGTAATAGTTATCTGTATCTAGTATGATAGAATTCACTCAGTATCTTACTACCTACCACTATCTGTACCATTAATACAACCATACAATATACCATCAATACTGACATAATAGTTATCTGTATCTTATCTAGTAATGATAGAATTCCACTCAGATTTATAATATAATCAATACTGATAATTCAAATATCACTCATATACAATCATACTATCACTGCAGTATTGATTATAAATGTGATGTAGTATTAATGTACAGAATAGTTAGTATGTATTAACAACTATCGTACAAACTTATACCCAAACATCACCTATCCACATACATCAATCTGAAGATTAGTTATCTGTATCTAGTAATGATAGAATTCACTCAGTATCATATACTACCATACCAACTATCTGTACCCATTAATACTACCATCACATCTCCATCAATACTGACAGTGATAGTTATCTGTTCTGTACTAGTAATATAGAATTCACTCATTATCATTACTACCATACCAATATCTGTACCCATTAATACTACCATCACATATACCATCAATACTGACTAATAGTTATCTGTATCTTATCTAGTAATGATAGAATTCTACTCAGTTTCACTACCATACCAACTATCTGTACCATTAATACTACCATCACATATCATCAATACTAGAGTGATAGTTATCTGTATCTGTATTACTGTAATATAGAATTCACTCAGTATTACCACTACATACCAACTATCTGTACCATTAATACTACCATCACATATACCATCAATACTGACAGTGATAGTTATCTGTATTTATAGTAATGATAGAATTCACTCAGTATCATTACTACCATACCAACTATCTGTACCCATTAATACTACCATCACATATACCAACATACTGACAGTGTTATCATTTCTCTGTATCTAGTAATGTAAGAATTCACTCAGTATCTATACTACCATACCAACTATCTGTACCCATTAATACAACCATCACATATACCATCAATACTGACAGTGATAGTTATCTGTATCTGTATCTAGTAATGATAGAATTCACTCAGTATTACCACTACCATACCAACATCGTACCATTATACAACCATCACATATACCATCAATACTGACAGTAATATATCTGTATCTAGTAATGATAGAATTCACTCAGTATCATACTACCATACCAACTACTGTCCCATTAATACCAACAACATATACCATCAATACTGACAGTGATAGTTATCTGTATCTGTATCTAGTAATGATAGAATTCACTAGTATACCACTACCAACACAACTATCTGTACCCATAATACAACCATCACAATACCATCAATACTGACAGTAATAGTTATCTGTATCTGTATCTAGTAATAATAGAATTCACTCATTATACCACTACCTACCAACTATCTGTACCATTAATACTACCATCACATATACTCATACTGAAGTGTAGTTATCGTATCTGTATCATATGAATAATGAGTTCACTCAGTATCATTCCATACCAATACATACTATCTGTACCCATTAATACAACATCACATATACATACATCAATACGGACTGATAGTTATCTGTATCTAGTAATGATAGAATTACCCTCAGTATCATTACTACCATCACTAACTTCTGTACCCATTATAACAAACATCACATATCCATCAATACTGACAGTGATAGTTATCTGTATCTAGTAATGATAGAATTCCCCAGTATCATTACTATACCATACCAACTATCTGTACCCATTAATAACATACTCACATATACCATCAATCTGACAGTGATAGTTATCTGTATCTATCTATAATGATATGAATCACTCAGTATTACCACTACCAACCAACTATCTGTACCCATTAATACTACCATCACATATACCATCAATACTGACAGTAATAGTTATCTGTATCTAGAAATGATAAATTCACTCAGTTACATTACACACATACACAACATCTGTACCCATTAATACAACCATCACATATACCAATAAATGACGTACATAGTGTATCTGATCTGTATCTAGTAATAAAATATTCACTCAGTATTACCTACTAACCAACTATCTGTACCCATTAATACACATCAACATATACCAATCATACTGACAGTATAGTTATCTGTCTCTTATCTAGTAATGATAGAATTCACTCAGTATCATACTACCATACCAACTATCTGTACCCATTAATACAACCATCACATATACCATCAATACTGACATTAAGTTATCTGTATCTGTATCTAGTAATGATAGAATTCACTCAGTTATATCCACTACCATAACCACTATCTGTACCCATTAATACTACCATCACAATATCATCAATACTGAAGTGATAGTTATCTGTATCTAGTAATGATAGAATTCACTCAGTATTTACCACTACATACCAACTATCTGTACCCATTAATACTACCATCACATATACCATCAATACTGACAGTGAAGTTATCTGTATCTAGTAATGATAGAATTCACCAGTTCATTACTACCATACCAACTATCTGTACCCTTTAATACTACCATCACATATACCATCAATACTGACAGTGAGTTATCTGTTCTGTATCTAGTAATGATAGAATTCACTCAGTATCTTACTACCATACCAACTATCTGTACCCATTAATACAACCATCACATTACCATCAATACTGACAGTGATAGTTTCTGTATCTGTATCAGTAATGATAGAATTCACTCAGTATCACCACTACCATACCAACTTCTTACCCTTAATACAACCATCACATAACCATCAATACTGACAGTAATAGTTATCTGTATCTAGTAATGATAGAATTCCACTCTATCATTACTACCATACCAACTATCTGTACCCATTATACTACCATCACATATACCATCAATACTGACAGTAATAGTTATCTGTATCTGTATCTAGTAATGATAGAATTCACTCAGTATTACCACTACCATACCAACTATCTGTAGCCATTAATACTACCATCACATATATCATCAATACTGAGAGTGATAGTTATCTGTATCTGTATCTAGTAATATAGAATTCACTCAGTATCACTACACATACCAACTATCTGTACCCATTAATACAACCATCACATATACCATCAATACTGACAGTGATAGTTATCTGTATCTATTAATGATAAATTCACTCAGTATCATTACTACCACCATACAACTATCTGTACCCATTAATACTACCATCACATATACCATCAATACTGACAGTGATATTTATCTGTATCTGTATCTAGTAATGAGAATTCACTCAGTATTACCACTACCACACCAACATCTGTACCCATTAATACTACCATCACATATACCATCAATACTGACAGTGATAGTTTTCTGTACTGTATCTATAATGATAGAATTCACTCAGTATTACTCCTACCATACCAACTATCGTACCCATTAATACTACACATCACATATACCATCAATACTGACAGTGATAGTTATCTGTATCTATTAATGATAGAATTCACTCAGTATCATTACTACATACACACACTACCTGTACCATTAATACTACCATCACATATACCAAATATGACAGTAATAGTTATCTGTATCAATTATGATAGAATTCACTCAGTATTACCACACAACCAACCACTATTTGTACCATTAATACTACACCAACATATACCATCATACTGACAGTGATAGTTATCTGTATCTATCTAGTAATGATAGAATTCACTCAGTATCACTACATACCAACTATCTGTACCCATTAATACAACCATCACATATACCATCAATACTGACAGTGATAGTTATCTGTATCTGTACTAGTAATGATAGAATTCACTCAGTATTACACTACCAAACCAACTATCTGTACCATTAATACTACCATCACATATACCATCAATACTGACAGTGAAGTTATCTGTATCTGTATCTAGTAATGATAGAATTCCTCAGTAATCATTACTACCATACCAACATCTGTACCATTAATACTACCATCACATATACCTAATACTGACAGTGATAGTTATCTGTATCTGTATCTAGTAATGATAGAATTCACTCAGTATCATTACTACCATACCAACTATCTGTACCCATTAATACAACCATCACATATACCATCAATACTGACAGTGATAGTTTACCTGTATCTAGTAATGATAGAATTCACTCAGTATCATTACTACCTAACCAACTATCTGTACCATTAATAACATATCACATATCCATCAATACTGACAGTAATAGTTTTATCTGTATCTAGTATGATAAAATTCACTCAGTATTACCACCACATACAACTATCTGTACCCATTAATACTACCATCACATATACCATCAATACTGACAGTGATAGTTATCTGTATCTAGTAATGATAGAATTACTCAGTATCATTACTACCATACCAACTTCTGTACCATTTACTACAATCACATATACCATCATACTGACAGTGATAGTTATCTGTATCTGTCTAGTAATGATAGAATCACTAGTACATTACTACCATACAACTATCTGTACCCATTAATACAACCATCACATATCCCATCAATACTGCAGTGTAGTTATCTGTACTATCTAATGATAGAATTCACTCAGTATCATTACTACCATACCAACTATCTGTACCCATTAATACAACATCACATTACCTCAATACTGACAGTGATAGTTATCTGTATCTGTATCTAGTAATGATAGAATTCATCACTCAGTATTACCACTACCATACCAACTTCTGTACCCATTAATACTACCATCACATATACCATCAATACTGACAGTGATAGTTATCTGTCTGTATCTAGTAATATAGAATTCCTCAGTATCATTACTACCATAACCAACTATCTGTACCATTAATACTACCATCACATATACCATCAATACTGACAGTGATAGTTATTTGTATCTGTATCTAGTAATGATAGAATTCACTCAGTATTCCACTACCATACAAACTATCTGTACCATTAATACTACCATCACATATACCATCAATACTGACGTAATAGTTATCGTATCTGTATCTATTAATGATGAATTCACTCAGTATCATTACACCATAATACCAACTATCTGTACCCTTAATACAACATCACATATACCATCAATACTGACAGTGATAGTTATCTGTATCTTATCTAGTAATGATAGAATTACTCAGTATTACCACTACCATACCAACTATCTGTACCCATTATACTCCATCACATATACCATCAATACTGACAGTGATAGTATCTGTATCGTATCTATTAATGATAGAATTCACTCATATCATTACTACCATACCAACTATCTGTCCCCATTAATACTACCATCACATATACCATCAATACTGACAGTGATAGTTATCTGTATCTGATCTAGTAATGATAGAATTCACTCAGTATCATTACTAATACCAACTATCTGTACCCATTAATACAACCATCACATATACCATCAATACTGACATGATAGTTATCTGTATCTGTATCTATTAATAGAATCACTCAGTATCTTACTACCATACCAACTATCTGTACCCATTAATACTACCATCACATATACCTCAATACTGAAAGTGATAGTTATCTGTATCTGTATCTAGTAATGATAGAATCACCAGTATCATTACTACCATACCAACTATCTGTACCCATTAATACTACCATCACATATACCATCAATACTGACCTGGACAAGGTGATGCAATCAGGATTTGTACTCGAAACTTTACACATACCACGCTAAGGGTATGCATTGGGAGCACTGTGATTTATTCAAACACATTTGAAGTGGCACAGCCCAGTAACTATGTGTGTAAACGACTGTTGACCTGGTATTACATTGGGTTGTGTGGATTATTTGGGTGTTATTAAGTTTCCCTATTAAGTTTTTTCAGAGCCAGCAACTAAAAATTAAACCAAAAATGAAAGCAACTAATTGTGCAACATCCAATACTTTCAAATGGATATTGTATATAGTTACTGGGAAATAGCTTCTGTATATCTAGGTAAGGAAAAAAGAAGTAATGGTACAGTAGGGAGAGGTCCCACTACATACGTTGCATTGTGGTGCGTGGTGAAAAGACATGCGTTGTGTCTCGGCTTTCTGTCCCATTTGCGTTGGTGTGCATTTTTTTTAAAAATCATGGGAAATATTGAAGAAAATGCAAAAAAAAACACGGAAAATAAATATGTGAAGTATGCGAGTTTTATTGCTTTCTCGTAGACTATTATTAAAGTGTGATTCTGACACACGTGGACAAAAATTCACGATAAAAAATGGGTCCACGTCCATTCACCCAAGAAAAGAGAAATACAGAGCCAAAGGGACAGTAAGAAATGCTTTATAATAAACATATGAGTCAGACGTTGCAAATGAGCGATAATAGAAATACGAAATGATGGCTGGGCCACTAAACTTGTCCTAGTGGGCTCCTGGTATTAGATTCCTGGTGGGCCCCAACAGTAAAGTCCGACAATGGACCAAAGAATCAGATAGATACATACCATGGAAAATGATACACAGCGCACAAGAGTGGGCCTAAAATTCATCCAAAAAATTAAAGCTTCAGTAACAAATTTCATGCATGAACTTCTTTATTAGTTTTTGTTGTTCTCTTTACAAAGGGCGAGAATTTTCTATATAATTGTGTTTTTGTTTTTGTTTGTCTCTCCAGAGCGGCAGAAGTGTAAGAAGTAAGTCCAGAAAGTAAAGAGTTAGGTTACATTTGGTGGCTCCGGATTTGTTAGTGTAGGGTAAATTTGTGTGGCTCCGTATTGTCAGATTTCTCCACACTCCAAAGGAACCTTTTGCAAAGCGCAAACAAGAACATGCGTCAGACTATGAATGAGCGGGTCTGACTGGACTACAGACTCAGGATCTCCTAAACTAACACCTCTATACCGAGTTCATCCTCATTAAAGGCTGATCTTTCACATGACACAATGTTAGTTTTGATGTGGACATACCCATTAATATGTACAATACCATCACAATGCCAAAGTCCTTTCCTGTAATACATGACGCCATTTGTTTAATTTAGTTCCCAACATCTCAATGTTCAGAAAATTGTGTCCCCGGCTTCAGGAAGTCTTCAAACCTGGAACAAAGCCGTGTTGTTATGATTGGTGTCCCATTGTCAGAAGGAGAGATCTCCAATGTCACAGGTACAAACAAATTAACAGCCCTCAATGTCATTTAACTTGCTGTTATGTGTAAAATATTATTCTCAATCCAAAATGTGCAGGTATATACAGTAGGTCATGGGTGTACCAAAGAACAGCTCTACTCATGTAAAACTACTGTATATCTGAGTATATAAGTCGATCCGAGTATAAGTCGAGGTACCTATTTTTACCTGAAAATGTATAAAAAAACTGATTGACTCGAGTATCATCCGAGGGTAGAAATTATCACCACTACTGCTTCGGTTTAGTATTGTTTTTGTGGCTTAAGTTGCCCTTTGAAATGGACAGCAGAATTCCCATACATGAATCTTATACAGTATAGCCAAATCCAGTACCATTAACCCCCAATTCCTTGGCACTCCAGATGTTTGGAAACTACAACTCCCAGCATGCTTTGTTGCTGGGTGAGTTGCAGTTTCTAAACATGTGGAGTGGCAAGGTTCAGTAATCTTTTTTATTTAAGCTTACCATCATTTACAATACTCCTGACCCCCATATAGTAAAGTGGCCCTCTGACCCCACATATAGTAAAGGGCCCTCTGACCCCATATAGTAAGCGCCCTCTGACCCCCCATATAGTAAGGGCCTGCCCTTTGACCCCAAGTAAAGAGCACTCATGCCCCAATATAGTAAGGCAGTCTGACCCCCATATAGTAAGGGCACTCTGACCCCATATAGTAAGGCCCCTGACCCCAATAGTTAAAAATATCACCTGAGATTTGTAGTTCCATGCTGTCACTTGCACTGTACTAGCAGCCATTTTGCCCCAAACCGAGGTGACCCATCAGATTTACAGCATCCAGATGAGCAGTGACAGTGCTGAGTGTAGCCCGCAGCCAGACTACAGGAAGCAGGAAGTGTAAAGGCAGATCAGCTCCTGTAACTTTCTATGCAGGTTACACAGCGCAACCTACTGGTTTCTGTCCGCAATTGCAGAATTTGGATCTAAATTAGGACTTGACCCGAGTATAAGTCGAGGTTAGGTTTTCAAGCTAACTATAAACCTGAAAAAATCGACTTATCTCGTAGTTATACGGTATCTAAACAGGCTGCAGTTATTAAGGCAATGCTTTTCTGGCATAGATTTATCATACGTTGAAGGGGAGGAAATTATCCATGCTGTGTATTTCTGGGTAGAGAAATAAAACAAGAACATCAATATATATATTTTATATGAAGGCATATTAACAATAACCCAACTAAAAAACATACCAATAAAAGATCCTTTCCCCATATATTTTAACATATTATGAATAATATATATGTTTAGATGATGCTATATTGATTTATCTTACAGATAGAGAAAATTGCATCCACTGCCCTGACATGGAATGGCCCATGAGAAGAGGAATCAGTGCATTGCAAAAATAATAGATTTCCTGTCCTACACTAATGTCATTTCTCTTGTTTTTTCAACAATCTCCGTTTTCTTTTTTTCTGATAACTCTGTTGATATTGGTTTTATTTATTACAAACCGGGACACCCCCATTGTGAGAGCCAATAAGGTCCCTCAGCTTCCTCCTCCTGGTCTCCATCAGCTGAGCTCCTCACTGTGTTCCTGTTCCTCGGTCGCCCTGTGGATATAACCTGCATGTACGTATAATCACTTTTGGAATCACCTTCTCCATAGCTGTCTCTTCTCTCCTGGCCAAGACTATCATGGTTTACATTGCATTCAAAGCCACCAAGCCTGGGAGCTCATGGAGGAAATGGGTGGGAGTCAACTGTCCAATTCTGTAGTCTTGATCTGTTCATCCATTCAAATATAATCTGTATGACTGGTGGCCATTTCTCCTCCCTTTCAGGATATGGACATTCACACTTCCCCTGGAACAATCATCATTCAGTGCAATGAGGGATCAGCTATTGCCTTTTACTCAGTTATTGGTTATATGGGCTTCTGGCAGCTGTTAGTTTGTTTTAGCATTTTTAGCTCGGACTTACCGGACAGTTTTAATGAGGCCAAGTACATCACTTTCAGCATGCTGGTCTTCTGCAGGTTTTGATCACAAGAATCCCGGCCTATCTGAGCACCAAAGGGAAAAACACTGTGTGTGGAGATATTTGCCATATGACCCTCAAGTGCTGGACTATTAGGATGTAATATTTATCCCAAAATGTTACATCATTTATTTAGACCTGAAATAAACACAAACATATTTACTCGAAACATTAACTAATCATCTTATTATATAGAAAATTCTCGCCCCATTTGTAAAGGAGAACAACAAAAACTAATAAAGAAGTTCAGCATGAAATTTGTTACTGAAGCTTTAATTTTTCTGGTATGAATTTTGGCCCCCCCATTTGTGCGCTGTGTATCATTTTCCATGTGATGTATCTATCTGATCTATTTGGTCCAGTTCGGACTTTACTGTTGGGGCCCACCAGGAACTCTAATACCAGGAGCCCACTAGGACAAGTTTAGTGGCCCAGCCATCATTTCGTATTTCTTTATCGCTCATTTGCATACGTCTGACTCCAATTGTTATATAAAGCATTTCTTACTGTCCCTTTGGCTCTGTATTTCTCTATTTTCTTGGGTGAATGGACTGTGGACCCATTTTTATCGTGAATTTTTGTCCACGTGTGTCAGAATCACACTTTAATATAGTCTACGCGAAAGCAATAAAACTCGCATTACTTACACATATTTTTTCCGTTTTTTTTTTTTTTTTTTTGCATTTTCTTCAATATTTCCCATGATTTTTTAAAAAAAATGCACACCAACGCAAATGGGACAGAAATGCCGAGACACACGACTGTCTTTCACCACGCACACAATGCAACGTATGTAGTGGGACCTCTCCCTCTGTACCATTACTTCTTTTTTCCTTACCTAGATATACAGAAGCTATTTCCGCAGTACTATATACAATATCCATTTGAAAGTATTGGATGTTGCACAATTAGTTGCTTTCATTTTTGGTTTAATTTTAGTTGCTGGCTCTGAAAAACTTAATAAAGGGAAACTATAACACCAAATAATCCACACAACCCAATGTAATACCAGGTCAACAGTCGGTTTACACATATGTTACTGGGCTGTGCCACTTCAAATGTGTTTGAATAAATCACAGTGCTCCCAATGCAATACCCTAGCGTGTATGTGATGTAAAGTGTTCGAGTACAATCGTGCATCCACCTGTCCAGGGTCAGTATTGATGGTATATGTGATGGTAGTATTAATGGTACAGATAGTTGGTATGGTAGTAATGATACTGGTGTGAATTCTATCATTACTAGATACAGATACAGATAACTATCACTGTCAGTATTAATGGAATATATGTGATGGTAGTATTAATGGTACAGATAGTTGGTATGGTAGTAATGATACTGAGTGAATTCTTAATTAATAGATACAGATACAGTAACTATCACTGTCAGTATTGATGGTATATGTGATGGTTGTATTAATGGGTACAGATAGTTGGTATTAATAGTTATGATACTGATGTGAATTCTATCATTACTAGATACAGATACAGATAACTATCACTGTCAGTATTGATGGTATATGTGATGTAGTTAGTATAATGGGTAGATAGTTGGTGGATGGTAGTAATGATACTGAGTGAATTCTATCATTAATAGATACAGATACAGATAACTATCACTGTCAGTATTGATGGTATATGTGATGGTATATAATGGGTACAGATAGTTGGTATGGTGAGTAGTGGTAATACTGAGTAATTCTATCATTACTAGATATAGATACAGATAACTATCACTGTCAGTATGATGGTATATGTGATGGTTGTATAATGGTACAGATAGTTGGTATGGTAGTATGATACTGAGTAATTCTATCATTAATAGATACAGATACAGATACTATTACTGTCAGTATTGATGGTATATGTGATGGTAGTATTAATGGGTACAGATAAGTTGGTATGGTAGTGGTAATACTGAGTGAATTCTATCATTACTAGATACGATACAAATAACTATCACTGTCTAGTATTGATGGTATATGTGATGGTTGTATTAATGTACAGATAGTTGGTATGGTAGTAATGATACTGAGAGAATTCTATCATTACTAGATACAGAGACAGATAACTATCACTGTCAGTATGATGGTATATGTGATGGTAGTATTAATGGGTACAGATAGTTGGTATGGTAGTGTATATACTGAGTGAATTCTATCATTACTAGATACAGATACAGATAACTATCACTGTCAGTATTGATGGTATATGTGATAGTTGTATTAATGGGTACAGATAGTTGGTATGGTAGTAATGATACTGATGAATTCTATCATTACTAGATACAGATAACTAGCAACTGTCAGTATTGATGGTATATGTGATGGTTGTATTAATGGGTACAGATAGTTATGGTATGGTAGTAGTAATGATACTGATGTGAATTCTATCATTACTAGATACAGAACAGAAACTATCACTGTCAGTATTGATGGTATATGTGATTGTAGTATTAATGGTACAGATAGTTGGTGTATGGTAGAATGATACTGAGTGAGTAATTCTATCATTACTAGATACAGATAACTATCACTGTCAGTATTGATGGTATATGTGATGGTAGTATTAATGGGTACAGATAGTTGTATGTTGTGGTAATACTGAGTGAATTTCTATCATTACTAGATACAGATAACATTACTGTCAGTATTGATGGTATATGTGATGGTAGTATTAATGGTCAGATAGTTGGTTTATGTAGTAATGTACTGAGTGATTTATCATTACTAGATACAGGTAACATCCACTGTCAGTATTGATGGTATATGTGATGGGTTGTATTAATGGGTACAGATAGTTGGTTATGGTAGTATATAATGTAGTGGAATTCTATCATTACTAGATACAGATACAGATAACTATCACTGTCAGTATTCATGGTATATGTGATGGTAGTATTAATGGATACAGATAGTTGGTATGGTAGTAATGATACTGAGTGAATTCTATCATTACTAGATACAGATACAGATAACTTCACTGTCAGTATTGATGGTATATGTGATGGTAGTATTAATGGGTACAGATAGTTGGTATGGTAGTGGTTAATACTGAGTGAATTCTATCATTACTAGATACAGATACAGATACTATCACTGTCAGTATTGATGGTATATGTGATGGTAGTATTAATGGTACAGATAGTTGGTATGGTAGTGGTAATACTGAGTGAATTCTATCATTACTAGAACTAGATACAGATAACTATCACTGTCAGTATTGATGGATATGTGATGGTAGTATTAATGGTACAAATAGTTGGTGTGGAGTGGTAATACTGAGTGAATCTATCATTACTTGATACAGATAACTATACTGTCAGTATTATTGGTATATGTGATGGTAGTATTAATGGGTACAGGTAGCTGGTATAGTAGTAATGATACTGAGTGAATTCTATCATTACTAGATACAGATAACTATCATGTCAGTATTGATGGTATATGTGATGGTAGTATTAATGGGTACAGATAGTTGGTATGGTAGGAGTAATACTGAGTGAATTCTATCATTACTAGATACAGATACAGAAAACTATCACTGTCAGTATTGATGGTATATGTGATGGTAGTATTAATGGGTACAGATAGTGTGTGTGGTAGTGGTAATACTGAGTGAATTTCTCATTACTAGATACAGATACAGATAACTATCACTGTCAGTATTGATGGTATATGTGATGGTAGTATTAATGGGTACAGATAGTTGTATGGTAGTAATGTACTGGAGGAATTCTATCTTACTAGATACAGATAACATCAACTGTCAGTATTTATGGTATATGTGATTGTTGTATTAATGGGTAGATAGTTGGTATGGTAGTGGTATACTGAGTGAATTCTATAATTATAGATACAGATACAGATAACTATCACTCTCAGTATTGATGATATATGTGATGGTAGTATTAATGGCTACAGATAGTTGGTATGGTAGTGGTATACTGAGTGAATTCTATCATTACTAGATACGATACAGATAACATTACTGTCAGTATTGATGGTATATGTGATGGTAGTATTAATGGGTACAGATAGTTGGTATGGTAGTAATGATACTGAGTGAATTCTATCATTACTAGATACAGATACTATACTGTCAGTATTGATGGTATATGTGATGTTGTATTAATGGGTACAGATAGTTGGTATGGTAGTGGTGATACTGAGTGAATTCTATCATTACTAGATACAGATCAGAAAACTATCACTGTCAGTATTGATGGTATATGTGATGGTTGTATTAATGGGTACAGATAGTTGGTATGGTGAGTATGATACTGAGTGAATTCTATCATTACTAGATACAGAGACAGATAACTATCACTGTCAGTATTGATGGTATATGTGATGGTAGTTATTAATGGGTACAGATAGTTGGTATGGTAGTAATGATACTGAGTGAATTCTATCATTACTAGATACAGATAACTATCACTGTCAGTATTGATGGTATATGTGATGGTGTATTAATGGGTACAGATAGTTGGTATGGTATGGTAATACTGAGTGAATTCTATCATTACTAGATACAGATAACTATCACTCTCAGTATTGATGATATATGTGATGGTAGTATTAATGGGTACAGATAGTTGGTATGGTAGTGGTAATACTGAGTGAATTCTATCATTACTAGATACAGATACAGATAACTTACTGTCAGTATTGATGGTATATGTGATGGTTGTATTAATGGGTACAGATAGTTGGTATGGTAGTAATGATACTGAGTGAATTCTATCATTACTAGATACAGATAACTATTACTGTCAGTATTGATGGTATATGTGATGGTTGTATTAATGGGTACAGATAGTTGGTATGGTAGTGGTAATACTGAGTGAATTCTATCATTACTAGATACAGATACAGATAACTATTACTGTCAGTATTGATGGTATATGTGATGGTTGTTATTAATGGGTACAGATAGTTAGTATGGTAGTAATGATACTGAGTGAATTTTATCATTTCTAGATACAGATAACTATTACTGTCAGTATTGATGGTATATGTGATGGTAGTATTAATGGGTACAGATAGTTGGTGTGGTAGTGGTAATACTGAGTGAATTCTATCATTACTAGAACAGATACAGATAACTATCACTGTCAGATTGATGGTATATGTGATGGTAGTATTAATGGGTACAGATAGTTAGTATGGTAGTAATGATACTGAGTGAATTCTATCATTACTAGATACAGATAACTATCACTGTCAGTATTGATGGTATATGTGATGGTAGTATTAATGGGTACAGATAGTTAGTATGGTAGTAATGATACTGAGGGAATTCTATCATTACTAGATACAGATAACATCCACTGTCAGTATTGATGGTATATGTGATGGTTGATAATGGGTACAGATAGTTGGTATGGTAGTAATGATACTGAGTGAATTCTATCATTACTAGATACAGATACAGATAACTATCACTTCAGTATTGATGGTATATGTGATGTGGTAGTATTAATGGTACGATAGTTGGTATGGTAGTGGTAATACTGAGTGAATTCTATATTACTAGTACAGATACAGATAACTATTACTGTCAGTATTGATGGTAATGTGATGTGTTGTATTAATGGGTACAGATAGTTGGTTGGTGTGGTAATATACTAGTGAATTCTATCATTACTAGATACAGATACAATAACTATCACTGTCAGTATTGATGGTATATGTGATGGTAGTATTAATGGGTACAGATAGTTGGTATGGTAGTATGATACTGAGTGAATTCTATCATTACTAGATACAGATAATTATTACTGTCAGTATTGATGGTATATGTGATGGTTGTATTAATGGGTACAGATAGTTGGTATGGTAGTGGTAATACTGAGTGAATTCTATCATTACTAGATACAGATACAGATAACTATCACTGTCAGTATTGATGGTATATGTGATGGTTGTATTAATGGGTACAGATAGTTGGTATGGTAGTAATGATACTGAGTGAATTCTATCATTACTAGATACAGAGACAGATAACTATCACTGTCAGTATTGGTGGTATATGTGATGGTAGTATTAATGGGTACAGATAGTTGGTATGGTAGTAATAATACTGAGTGAATTCTATCATTACTAAATACAGATAACTATCACTGTCAGTATTGATGGTATATGTGATGGTAGTATTAATAGGTACAGATATGGTATGGTAGTGGTAATACTGAGTAAATTCTATCATTACTAGATACAGATACAGATAACTATCACTCTCAGTATTGATGATATATGTGATGGTAGTATTAATGGCTACAGATAGTTGGTATGGTAGTGGTAATACTGAGTGAATTCTATCATTACTAGATACAGATACAGATAACTATTAATGTCAGTATTGATGGTATATGTGATGGTTGTATTAATGGGTACAGATAGTTGGTATGGTAGTAATGTACTGAGTGAATTCTATCATTACTAGATACAGAGACAGATAACTATCACTGTCAGTATTGATGGTAATGTGATGGTAGTATTAATGGGTACAGATAGTTGGTATGGTAGTAATGATACTGAGTGAATTCTATCATTACTAGATACAGATAACTATTACTTTCAGTATTGATGGTATATGTGATGGTTGTATTAATGGGTACAGATAGTATTACCACTACCATACTAACTATCTGTACCCATTAATACTACCATCACATATACCATCAATACTGACAGTGATAGTTATCTGCATCTGTATCTAGTAATGATAGAATTCACTCAGTATTACCATAATAAACTGAGGAATTCTACATTACTAGATACAGATACAGATAACTATTACTGTCAGTATTGATGGTATATGTGATGGTTGTATTAATGGGTACAGATAGTTGGTATGGTAGTAATGATACTGAGTGAATTCTATCATTACTAGATACAGATAACTATTACTGTCAGTATTGATGGTATATTGGATGGTAGTATTAATGGGTACAGATAGTTGGTGTGGTAGTGGTGATACTGAGTGAATTCTATCATTACTAGATACAGATACAGAAACTATCACTGTCAGTATTGATGGTATATGTGATGGTGTATTAATGGGTACAGATAGTTGTATGGTAGTAATGATACTGAGGGAATTCTATCATTACTAGATACAGATAACTATCACTGTCAGTATTGATGGTATATGTGATGGTAGTATTAATGGGTACAGATAGTTAGTATGGTAGTAATGATACTGAGGGAATTCTATCATTACTAGATACAGATAACTTAACTCTCAGTATTGATGATATAGTGATGGTAGTATTAATGACTACAGATAGTTGGTATGGTAGTGGTAATACTGAGTGAATTCTCATTACTAGATACAGATACAGATAACTATACTGTCAGTATTGATGGTATAGTGATGGTTGTATTAATGGGTACAGATAGTGGTATGGTAGTAATGATACTGAGTGAATTCTATCATTACTAGATACAGATAACTATTACTGTCAGATTGATGGTATATGATGGTGGTATTAATGGGTACAGATAGTGGTTTATGGTAGTGAATACTGAGTGAATTCTATCATTACTTAGATACAGATAACTATACTGTCAGTATTTGGTATATGTGATGGAGTATTAATGGGTACAGGTAGTGGTATGTAATGATACTGAGTGAATTCTATCATTACTAGATACAGATAAACTATCACTGTCAGTATTGATGGATATGTGATGGTTGTATTAATGGTACAGATAGTTGGTTATGGTAGTGGTAATACTGAGTGAATTCTATCATTACTAGATACAGATACAGATAACTATCACTGTCAGTATTGATGGTATATGTGATGGTGTATTAATGGTAAGATAGTTGGTATGGTAGTGAATACTGAGTGAATTCTATCTTACTTGATACAGATAACTATTACTGTCAGTATTGATTGGTATATGTGATGGTAGTATAATGGGTACAGTAGTTGGTATGTAGTAATGATAACTGAGTGAATTCTATCATTACTAGATAACAGATAACTTCACTGTCGTATTGATGGTATAGTGATGGTAGTTTAATGGGTACAGATAGTTGGTATGGTAGTGGTAATACTGAGTGAATTCTATTATACTAGATACAGATACGATAAATATCACTGTCAGTATTGATGTATATGTGATGGTAGTATTAATGGTACAGTAGTTGGTATGGTTGGTAATACTAGAGTGAATTCTATCATACTAGATACAGATACAGATAAACTATCACTGTCAGTATTGATGGTATATGTGATGGTTGTATTAATGGGTACAGATAGTTGGTATGGTAGTAATGATACTGAGTGAATCTATCTCTAGATACAGATAACTATTACTGTCAGTATTGATGGTATATGTGATGGTTGATTAATGGGTACAGATAGTTGGTATGGTAGTGGTAATACTGAGTGAATTCTATCATTACTAGATACATACAGTAACATTACTGTCGTATTGATGGTATATGTGATGGTTGTTTAATGGATACAGATAGTTGGTTGGTAGTAATGATACTGAGGGATTCTATCATTACAGTACAGTATACATAACTATCACTGTCAGTATTGATGGTATGTGATGGTAGTATTAATGGTACAGATATTGGTATGGTGTAATGATACTGAGTGAATTCTATCATTACTAGATACAGATAACTATCACTGTCAGTATTGATGGTATATGTGATGGTAGATTTAATGGGTACAGATAGTTGGTTGGTAGTGGTAATACTGAGTGAATTCTATCATTACTAGATACAGATACAGATAACTATCACTGTCAGTATTGATATTATATGTGATAGTAGTATTAATGGCTACAGATAGTTGGTATGGTAGTGTAATATTGAGTGAATTCTATCATTACTAGATACAGATACAGATAACTTACTGTCAGTATTGATGGTATATGTGTATTGTATTAATGGGTACAGATAGTTGGTATGGTAGTAATGTATGAGTGATTCTATCATTACTAGAATACAGAACAGATAACTATCACTGTCAGATTGATGGTATATGTGATGGTAGTATTAAGGGTACAGATAGTTGGTATGGTAGTAATGATACTGAGTGAATTCTATACATTACTAGATACAGATAAACTATTCACTGTCAGTATTGATGGTATATGTGATGGTTGTATAATGGGTACAGATAGTTGGTATGGTAGTGGTATACTGAGTGAATTCTATCATTACTAGATACAGATACATAAAATATCACTGTCAGTATTGATGGTATATGTGATGGTTGTATTAATGGGTACACAGATAGTTGGTATGGTAGTGGTAATACTGAGTGAATTCTATCATTACTAGATACAGATAACTATTACTGTCAGTATTGATGGTATGTGATGGTTGTATTAATGGGTACAGATAGTTGGTATGGTAGTAATGATACTGAGTGAATTCTATCATTACTAGATACAGATAACTATTACTGTCAGTATTGATGGTAGATGTGAGGTTGTATTAATGGGTACAGATAGTGGTATGGTAGTGGTAATACTGAGTGAATTCTATCATTACTAGATACATCAAGATAACTATTACTGTCAGTATTGATGGTATATGTGATGGTTGTATTAATGGGTACAGATAGTTGGTATGTAGTAATGATACTGAGTGAATTCTATCATACTAGATACAGATACCATAACTATCACGTCAGTATTGATGGTATATGTGATGGTAGTATTAATGGGTACAGAGTTGGTATGGTAGTAATGTAACTGAGTGAATTCTATCATTACTAGATACAGATACTATCACTAGTATATTGATGGTATATGTGATGGTGTATTAATGGTTACAAATAGTTGGTATGGTAGTGGTAATACTGAGTGAATTCTATCATTACTAGATACAGATACAGATAACTATCACTGTCAGTATTGATGGTATATGTGATGGTAGTATTAATGGTTACAAATAGTTGGTATGGTAGTGGTAATACTGAGTGAATTCTATCATTACTAGATACAGATACAGAAACTATCACTGTCAGTATTGATGGTATATGTATGGTGTATTAAGGGTACAAATAGTGGGATGGTAGTGGTAATACTGAGTGAATTCTATCATTACTAGATACAGATACAGATAACTATCACTGTCAGTATGTGGGATATGTGATGGTAGTATTAATGGGTACAGATAGTTGGTATGGTAGTGGTAATACTGAGTGAATTCTATCATTACTAGATACAGATACAGATAACTATCACTGTCAGTATTGATGGTTATGTGATGGTAGTATTAATGGGTACAGATAGTTGGTATGGTAGTGGTAATACTGAGTGAATTATATCATTACTAAATACAGGACAGATAACTATCACTGTCAGTATTGATGGTATATGTGATGGTAGTATTAATGGATACAGATAGTTGGTATGGTAGTGGTAATACTGAGTGAATTCTATCATTACTAGATACAGATACAGATAACTATCACTGTCAGTATTGATGATATATGTGATGTGTAGTTTAATGGTACAGATAGTTGGTAGGTAGTGGTAATAACTGAGTGAATTCTATCATTACTAGATACAGATACAGATAACTATCACTGTCAGTATTGATGGTATATGTGATGGTAGTATAATGGGTACAGATAGTTGGTAGGTAGTGGTAATACTGAGTGAATTCTATCATTACTAGAACAGATCAGATAACATTACTGTCAGTATTGATGGTATATGTGATGGTTGTATTAATGGGTACAGATAGTTGTGTAGGTAGTGGTAATACTAGTGAATTCTTCTTACTAGATACAGATACAGATAACTATCACTGTCAGTATTGATGGTATTGTGATGGTTGTATTAATGGGTACAGATAGTTGGTATGGTAGTAAGATACTGAGTGAATCTTCATATAGATACAGAACAGATAACTATCACTGTCAGTATTGATGGTATATGTGATGGTGTAGTATTAATGGGTACAGATAGTTGGTATGGTAGTAATGATACTGAGTGAATTCTATCATTACTAGATACAGATAACTATCACTGCAGTATTGATGGTATATGTGAGGTTGTTAAGGGTACAAATAGTGGTATGGTAGTGGTAATACTGAGTGAATTCTATCATACTAGATACAGATACAATAACTATCACTTCAGTATGATGATATATGTGATGGTGTAGTATTAATGGTACAGATAGTTGGTATGGTAGTGGTAATAATGAGTGAATTCTATCATACTAGATACAGATACAGATAACTTTACTGTAGTATTGATGGTATATGTGATGGTTGTATTAATGGGTAAAGATAGTTGGTATGGTAGTAATATACTGAGTGAATTCTATCATACTAGATACAGAACAGATACTATCACTTCATTGATGGGATATGTGATGGTAGTATTAATGGTACAGATAGTTGGTATGGTAGTAATGATACTGAGTGAATTCTATATTACTAGATACAGATAAATATATTGTCAGTATTGATGGTATATGTGATGGTTGTATTAATGGTACATATGTTGGTATGGTAGTGGTAATACTGAGTGAATTCTATCATTACTAGATACGATACAGATAACTATTACTGTCAGTATTGATGGTATATGTGATGGTTGTATAATGGTACAGATAGTTGGTATGGTAGTGGTAATACTGAGTGAATTCTATCATTACAGATACAGTACAGATAACTATAGTCAGTATTGATGGTAATAGTGATGGTAGTATTAATGGTACAAATAGTTGTGGTAGTGTTTAATACTGAGTGAATTCTATCATTACTAGATACAGTACAGATAACTATCACTGTCAGTATTGATGGTATATGTGATGGTAGTATTATGGTACAAATAGTTGGTATGGTAGTGGTAAACTGAGTGAATTCTATCATTACTAGATACAGATACAGATACAGAAACTATCACTGTCAGTATTGATGGTATATGTATGGTTGATTAATGGTACAATAGTTGGTATGGTAGTGGTATACTGAGTGAATTCTATCATTACTAGATACAGAACAGATAACTATCACTGTCAGTATTGATGGTATATTGATTGGTAGTATTAATGGGACAGTAGTTGGTATGGTAGTGGTAATACTGAGAATTCTATCATTACTAGATACAGATAACTATTACTGTCAGTATTGATGGTATATGTGATGGTAGTATTAATGGGTACAGATAGTTGGTGTGGTAGTGGTAATACTGAGTGAATTCTATCATTACTAGATACAGATACAGATAACTATCACTGTCAGTTGATGGTATATGTGATGGTAGTATTAATGGGTACAGATAGTTGTATGGTAGTAGTAATAATATGAGGAATTCTATCATTACTAGATACAGATAACTATCACTGTCAGTATTGATGGTATATGTGATGGTAGTATTAATGGGTACAGATAGTTGGTATGGTAGTAGAAATACTGATTGAATTCTATCGTTACTGATACAGATAACTATACTGTCAGTATTATGGTATATGTGATGGAGTATAATGGGTACAGTATAGTGGTATGTAGTAATACTGAGTGATTCTATCATTACTAGATACAGATAACTATCACTGTCAGTATTGATGGATATGTGATGGTAGTATTAATGGGTACAGATAGTTGGTATGGTAGTGTGGTAATACTGAGTGAATTCTATCATACTAGATACAGATAACTATTAATGTCAGATTGATGGTAGTGTGATGGTGTATTAATGGGTACAGATAGTTGGTATGGTAGTATGATACTGAGTGAATTCTATCATTAATAGATACAGATAAACTATTACTGTCAGTATTGATGTATATGTGAGGTTGTATAATGGGTACAGATAGTTGGTATGGTAGTGGAATACTGAGTGATTCTATCATTACTAGATACATACAGATAACTATTAACTGTCAGTATTGATGGTATATGTGATGGTGTATTAATGGGTACAGATAGTTGTTATGGGTGATATATGAGTGATACTTATCATTACTAGATACAGATACCGATAACTATCACTGTCAGTATTGATGGTATATGTGATGGTAGTATTAATGGGTACAGATAGTTGGTATGGTAGTAATGTTATGAGGGAATCTATCATTACTAGATACAGATAAAAACTATCACTTGTAGTATTGATGGTATATGTGATGGTAGTATTAATGGTACAAATAGTTGGTATGGTAGTGGTAATACTGAGTGAATTCTATCTATACTAGATACAGATACAGATAACATCACTGTCAGTATTGATGGTATATGTGATGGTAGTATTAATGGTCAAATGTTGGTATGGGTAGTGGTAATACTGAGTGAATTCTATCTACTAGATACAGATACAGAAACTATCACTGTCAGTATTGATGGTATATGTATGGTGTATTAATGGGTACAATAGTTGGTATGGTAGTGGTAATACTGAGGAATTCTATCATTATGATAAGATACAGATAAATATCACTGTCAGTATTGATGGATATGTGATGGTAGTATTAATGGGGTACAGATAGTTGGTATGGTAGTAATGTTACTGAGTGAATTCTATCATTATAGATCAGATAACTATCACTGTCAGTATTGATGGTATATGTGATGGTAGTATTAATGGTTCAAATAGTTGGTTGGTAGTTAGTGGAATACTGAGTGAATTCTATCATTACTAGATACAGATACAGATAACTATCACTGTCAGTATTGATGGTATATGTGTTGTAGTATTAATGGCTACAGATGTTGGTATGGTAGTGGTAATACTGAGTGAATCATCATTACTAGATACAGATACAGAAACTATCACTGTCAGTATTGATGGTATATGTATGGTTGTATTATGGCTACAAATAGTTGTATGGTAGTGGTTAATACTGAGTGAATTCATCATTACTAGATACAGATACAAATAACTATCACTTCAGTATTGATGTATATGTGATGGTAGTATTAATGGTACAGATAGTTGGTATGGTAGTGTGTATACGGTGTGAATTCTATCTTACTAGATACAGATACAGATAACTTCACTGTCAGTATTGATGGTATAGTGATGGTGATATAATGGGAAAGATAGTTGGTATGGTAGTAATATACTGAGTGAATTTCTCATTACTAGATACAGAGACAGATACTATACTTCAGTATTGATGGTATATGTGATGGTAGTATTAATGGTACAGATAGTTGGTATGGTAGTAATGATACTGAGAGATTCTATCATTACTAGATACAGAAAAACTAATATTGTATTGATGGTATGTGTGGTTGTATTAATGTACAATAGTTGGTATGTAGTGGTAATAATGAGTGAATTCTATCATTACTAGATACAGTACAGATAACTATTACTGTCAGTATTGATGGTATATGTGATGGTTGTATTAATGGCTACAGATAGTTGGTATGGTAGTGGTAATACTGAGTGAATTCTATCATTACTAGATACAGATACAGATAACTATTACTGTCAGTATTGATGGTATATGTGATGGTAGTATTAATGTACAAATAGTTGGTATGGTAGTGTTAATACTGAGTGAATTCTATCATTACTAGATACAGATACAGATAACTATCACTGTCAGTATTGATGGTAATGTGATGGTAGTATTAATGGCTACAAATAGGTGGTATGGTAGTGGTAATACTGAGTGAATTCTATCATTACTAGATACAGATACAGAAAACTATCACTGTCAGTATTGATGGTATATGTAATGGTTGTATTAATGGCTACAAAAGTTGTTATGGTAGTGGTAATACTGAGTGAATTCTATCATTACTAGATACAGATACAGATAACTATCACTGTCAGTATTGATGGATATGTGATGGTAGTATTAATGGGTACAGATAGTTGGTATGGTAGTGGTAATACTGAGTGAATTCTATCATTACTAGATACAGATAACTATTACTGTCAGTATTGATGGTATATGTGATGTGATGGTAGTATTAATGGGTACAGATAGTTGGTGTGGTAGTGGTAATACTGAGTGATTCTATCATTACTAGATACAGATACAGATAACTATCACTGTCAGATTGATGGTATATGTGATGGTAGTATTAAGGGTACAGATAGTTGTATGGTAGTATAATACTGAGGGAATTCTATCATTACTGAGACAGATAACTATCACTGTCAGTATTGATGGTATATGTGATGGTTGTATTAATGGGTACAGATAGTTGGTATGGTAGTAGAATACTGATGAATTCTATCTTACTTGATACAGATAAACTATTACTGTCAGTATTATGGTATATGTGATGGAGTATTAATGGGTACAGGTAGTGGTATGTAGTGTAATATACTGAGTGAATTCTATCATTACTAGATACAGATAACTATCACTGTCAGTATTGATGGATATGTGATGGTAGTATTAATGGGTACAGATAGTTGGTATGGTAGTGGTAATAATGAGTGAATTCTATCATTACTAGTACAGATAACTATACTGTCAGATTGATGGTATGTGTGATGTTGTATTAATGGGTACAGATAGTTGGTATGGTAGTAGTAATGATACTGAGTGAATTCTATCATTACTAGATACAGATAACTATTACTGTCAGTATTGAGGTATATGTGAGGTTGTATTAATGGGTCAGATAGTTGGTATGGTAGTGGTAATACTGAGTGAATTCTATCATTACTAGATACAATACAGATAACTATTACTGTCAGTATTGAGGTGATATGTGATGGTGTATAATGGGTACAGATAGTTGGTATGGTAGTATGATACTGAGTGAATTCTATCATTACTAGATACAGATACGATAACTATCACTGTCAGTATTGATGGTATATGTGATGGTAGTATTAATGGGTACAGTAGTTGTATGGTAGTAATGTACTGAGTGAATTCTATCATACTAGATACAGATAACTATCACTGTCAGATTGATGGTATATGTGATGGTAGTATTTATGGTACAAATATTGGTATGGTAGTGTAATACTGAGTGAATTCTATCATTACTAGATACAGATACCGATAACTATCACTGTCAGTATTGATGGTATATGTGATGGTAGTATTAATGGTTACAAATAGTTGGTATGGTAGTGGTAATACTGAGTGAATTCTATCATTACTAGATACAGATACAGAAAACTATCACTGTCAGTATTGATGGTATATGTATGGTTGTATTAATGGCTACAAATAGTTGGTATGGTAGTGAATACTGAGTGAATTCTATCATTAATAGATACAGATACAGATAACTATCACTGTCAGTATTGATGGTATATGTGATGGTATATAATGGGTACAGATAGTTGGTATGGTAGTATGTAATTTAGAGTGAATTCTATCATTACATAGATACAGATAACTATCACTGTCAGATTGATGGTATATGTGATGGTAGTATTAATGGTACATAGTTGGTATGGTAGTGGTAATAATGAGTGAATTCTATCATTACTAGATACAGATACAGAAAACTATCTGTCAGTATTGTGGTATATGTGATGGTAGTATTAATGGGTACAAATAGTTGGTATGGTAGTGGTAATCTGAGTGAATTCTATCATTACTAGATACAGATACAGAAACTATCACTGTCAGTATTGATGGTATATGTATGGTTGTATTAATGGTACAAATAGTTGGTATGGTAGTGGTAATACTGAGTGAATTCTATCATTACTGATACAGATACAGATAACTATCACTGTCAGTATTGATGTGTATAGTGATGGTAGTATTAATGGGTACAGATAGTTGGTAGGTAGTGGTAATACTGAGTGAATTCTATCATTACTAGATACAGATACAGATAACTATCACTGCTCGTATTGATGGTATATGTGTGATGTAGTTATAATGGGTACAGATAGTTGGTATGGTAGTGGTAATACTAGTGAATTCTATCATTACTAGATACAGATACAGATAACTATCAGTCAGTATTGATGGTATATGTGATGGTGTATAATGGGTACAGATAGTTGGTATGGTAGTAATGATACTGAGTGAATTCTTCATTACTAGATACAGAGACAGATACTATCACTGTCAGTATTGATGGTATTGTGATGGTAGATTATGGGTACAGATAGTTGGGATGGTAGTAATGATACTGAGTGAATTCTATCATACTAGATACAGATAACTATCACTGTCAGTATTGATGGTATATGTGGGTTGTATTAATGGGTACAAATAGTTGGTTGGTATGTAGTGTAATCTGAGTGAATTCTATCATTACTAGATACAGATACAAATAACTATCACTGTCAGTATTGATGATATATGTGAGGGTATAATGGCTACAGATAGTTGGTATGGTAGTGGTAATACTGAGTGAATTCTATCATTACTAGATACAGATACAGATAACTTACTGTCAGTATTGATGGTATATGTGATGGTTGTATTAATGGGTAAAGATAGTTGGTATGGTAGTAATGATACTGAGTGAATTCTATCATTACTAGATACAGAGACAGATCACTATCACTGTCAGTATTGATGGTATATGTGATGGTAGTATTAATGGGTACAGATAGTTGGTATGGTAGTAATGATACTGAGTGAATTCTATCATTACTAGATCGAGATAACTATTATTGTCAGTATGATGGTATATGTGTGGTTGTAGTTAATAGGTACATATAGTTTGTATGGTAGTGGTAATACTGAGTGAATTCTATCATTACTAGATACAGATACAGATAACTATTACTGTCAGTATTGATGGTATATGTGATGGTTGTATTAATGGCTACAGATAGTTGGTATGGTAGTAGTGGTAATACTGAGTGAATTCTATCATTACTAGATACAGATACAGATAACTATTACTGTCAGTATTGATGGTATATGTGATGGTAGTATTAATGGGTACAAATAGTTGGTATGGTGTGTTAATACTGAGTGAATTCTATCATTACTAGATACAGATACAGATAACTATCACTGTCAGTATTGATGGTATATGTGATGGTAGTATTAATGGCTACAAATAGTTGGTATGGTAGTGGTAATACTGAGTGAATTCTATCATTACTAGATACAGATACAGAAAACTATCACTGTCAGTATTGATGGTATATGTAATGGTTGTATTAATGGCTACAAATAGTTGGTATGGTAGTGGTAATAATGAGTGAATTCTATCATTACTAGATACAGATACAGATAACTATCACTGTCAGTATTGATGGTATATGTGATGGTAGTATTAATGGGTACAGATAGTTGGTATGGTAGTGGTAATCTGAGTGAATTCTATCATTACTAGATACATACAGATAACTATCACTGTCAGTATTGATGGTATATGTGATGGTAGTATTAAGGGTACAGATAGTTGGTATGGTAGTGGTAATACTGAGTGAATTCTATCATTACTAGATACAGATACAGATAACTATCACTGTCAGTATTGATGATATATGTGATGGTAGTATTAATGGCTACAGATAGTTGGTAGGTAGTGGTAATACTGAGTGAATTCTATCATTACTAGATACAGATACAGATAACTATTACTGTCAGTATTGATGGTATATGTGATGGTTGTATTAATGGGTACAGATAGTTGGTTGGTAGTGGTAATACTAGTGAATTCTATCATTACTAGATACAGATACAGATAACTATCACTCTCAGTATTGATGGTATATGTGATGGTTGTATTAATGGGTACAGATAGTTGGTATGGTAGTAAGATAATGAGTGAATTCTATCATTACTAGATACAGAACAGATAACTATCACTGTCAGTATTGATGGTATATGTGATGGTAGTATTAATGGGTACAGATAGTTGGTATGGTAGTAATGATACTGAGTGAATTCTATCATTACTAGATACAGATAACTATCACTGTCAGTATTGATGGTATATGTGATGGTAGTATTAATGGGTACAGATAGTTGGTTATGGTAGTAATTATACTGAGTGAATTCTATCATTACTAGATACAGATAACTATTATTGTCAGTATTGATGGTATATGTGTGGTTATATTAATGGGTACATATAGTTGGTATGGTAGTGTGGTAATACTGAGTGGATTTTATCATTACTAGATACAGTACAGATAATATTACTGTCAGTATTGATGGTAAGATTGATGGTAGTATTAATGGGTACAGATAGTTGGTATGTAGTAATGATACTGAGTGAATTCTATCATTTACTAGATACAGATAACATTACTGTCAGTATTGATGGTATATGTGATGGTAGTATTAATGGGTACAGATAGTTGTGTGGTAGTGGTAATACTGAGTGAATCTATTCATTACTAGATACAGATACAGATAACTATCACTGTCAGTATTGATGGTATATGTGATGGTAGTATTAATGGGTACAGATAGTTAGTATGGTAGTAATGATACTGAGGGAATTCTATCATTACTAGATACAGATACAGATAACTATCACTCTCAGTATTGATGATATATGTGATGGTAGTATTAATGGCTACAGATAGTTGGTATGGTAGTGGTAATACTGAGTGAATTCTATCATTACTAGATACGATACAGATAACTATTACTGTTAGTATTGATGGTATATGTGATGGTTGTATTAATGGGTAAAGATAGTTGGTGTGGTAGTGGTAATACTAAGTGAATTCTATCATTACTAGATACAGATACAGATAACTATCACTGTCAGTATTGATGGTATATGTGATGGTAGTATTAATGGGTACAGATAGTTGGTATGGTAGGAATGATACTGAGTGAATTCTATCATTACTAGATACAGATAATTATTACTGTCAGTATTGATGGTATATGTGATGGTTGTATTAATGGGTACAGATAGTTGGTATGTAGTGGAATACTGAGTGAATTCTATCATTACTAGATACAGATACAATAACTATCACTGTCAGTATTGATGGTATATGTGATGGTTGTATTAATGGTACCGATAGTTGGTATGGTAGTAATGATACTGGTGAATTCTATCATTACTAGATACAGAGACAGATAACTATCACTGTCAGTATTGGTGGTATATGTGATGGTAGTATTAATGGGTACAGATAGTTGGTATGGTAGTAATGATACTGAGTGAATTCTATCATTACTAAATACAGATAACTATCACTGTCAGTATTGTGGTATATGTGATGGTAGTATTAATAGGTACAGATAGTTGGTATGGTAGTGGTAATACTGAGTGAATTCTATCATTACTAGATACAGATACAGATAACTATCACTCTCAGTATTGATGATATATGTGATGGTAGTATTAATGGCTACAGATAGTTGGTATGGTAGTGGTAATACTGAGTGAATTCTATCATTACTAGTACAGATACAGAAACTATTACTGTCAGTATTGATGGGATATGTGAGGTTGTAAATGGGTACAGATAGTTGGTATGGTAGTAATGATACTGAGTGAATTCTATCATTACTAGATACAGAGACAGATAACTATACTGTCAGTATGATGGTATATGATGGTAGTATAATGGGTACAGATAGTTGGTATGGTAGTAATGATACTGAGTGAATTCTATCATTACTAGATACAGATAACTATTATTTCAGTATTGATGGTATTGTGGTGGTTGTATTAATGGTACAGATAGTTAATTAAATACTAAAATCTGTACATTACTACTACATCACATATACCATCAATACTGACAGTGATATTATCTGTATCTGTATCTAGTAATGTTCTTGTAGAATTCATCAGTATTATGAATACAACTGAGTGAATCTATCATTATAGATACAGATACAGATAACTATACTGTCAGTATTGATGGTATGTGATGGTTGATAATGGGTACAGATAGTTGGTATGGTAGTAATGATACGAGGAATTTATCATTCTGATACAGATAACTATTACTGTCAGTATGATGGTATATGTGATGGTAGTATTAATGGGTACAGATAGTTGGTGTGGTAGTGGTATACTGAGTGAATCTATCATACTAGATACAGATACAGATAACTATCACTGTCAGTATTGATGGTATTGTGATGGTAGTATTATGGGTACAGATAGTTGTATGGTAGTAATAATAATGAGTGAATTCTATCATTACTAGATAAAAGATAACTATCACGTCAGTTTGATGGTAATGTGATGGTAGTATTAATGGTACAGATAGTTAGTATGGTAGTAATGATACTGAGGGAATTCTATCATTACTAGATACAGATAACTATCTGTCAGTATTGATGTATATGTGATGGTAGTATTAATGGTACAGTAGTTGGTATGGTAGTGGTATACTGAGTGAATTCTATCATTACTAGATACGATACAGATAACTATCACTGTCAGTATTGATGGTATATGTGATGGTAGTATTAATGGGTACAGATAGTTGGTATGGTAGGTGAATACTGATGAATTCTATCTTAATGATACAGATAGATACTATTACTGTCAGTATGATGGGTATATGTGATGGAGGATTAATGGGTACAGGTAGTTGGGTAGTAGTGAATGATCTGAGTGAATTCTATCATTACTGATACAGATAACTATCACTGTCAGTATTGATGGATATGTGATGGTAGTATTAATGGGTACAGAAGTTGGTATGGTAGTGTAATAATGAGTGAATTCTATCATTACTAGTACAGATACAGATAACTATCACTGTCAGTATTGATGGTATATGTGATGGTAGTATTAATGGACAGATAGTTGGTATGGTAGTGAATAATGAGTGAATTCTATCTTACTTTGATACAGATAACTATTACTGTCAGTATTAGTGTATATGTGATGGTAGTATTAATGGGTACAGGTAGTGGTATGTAGTATGATACTGAGTGAATTCTATCATTAATAGATACAGATAACTATCACTGTCAGTATGATGGGATATGTGATGGTAGTATTAATGGGTACAGATAGTTGGTATGGTAGTGGTAACTGAGTGAATTCATTATTACAGATACAGATACAGATAACTATCACTTCAGTTTGTATATATGTGATGGTTAGTATTAATGGTACAGATAGTTGGTATGGTAGTGGTAATACTGAGTGAATTCTATCATTACGATACAGATAACAGATAACTATCACTGTCAGTATTGATGGTATATGTGATGGTTGTATTAATGGGTACAGATAGTTGGTTGGTGAGTATGATACTGAGTGAATTCTATCATTACTAGATACAGATAACTATACTGTCAGTATTGATGGTATATGTGATGGTTGTATTAATGGGTACAGATAGTTGGTATGGTAGTGGTAATACTGAGTGAATTCATCATTACTAGATACAATACAGATAACTATTACTGTCAGTATTGATGGTATATGTGATGGTGTATTAATGGTACAGATAGTTGGTATGGTGTAATGATACTGAGGGAATTCTATCATTACTAGATACAGATACGATAACTATCACTGTCAGTATTGATGGTATGTGTGATGTAGTATTAATGGGTACAGATAGTTTGGTATGGTAGTAATGATACTGAGTGAATTCTATCATTACTAGATACAGATAACTATTCACTGTCAGTATTGATGGTATATGTGATGGTGTATTAATGGTACAGTAGTTGGTATGGTAGTGGTAATACGAGTGAATTCTTCATACTAGATACAGTAACAGATTACTATCACTCAGTATTGATGGTATATGTGATGGTAGTATTAATGGTACAGATAGTTGGTATGGTAGTGGTAATACTGAGTGAATTCTACATTACTAGATACAGATACAGATAACTTACTGTCAGTATTGATGGTTATGTGATGGTGTATTAATGGGTACAGATAGTTGGTATGGTAGTAATGATTGAGTGAATTCTATCATTACTAGATACAGAACAGATAACTATCACTGTCAGTATTGATGGTATATGTGATGGTAGTATTAATGGGTACAGATAGTTGGTATGGTAGTAATGATACTGAGTGAATTCTATCATTACTAGATACAGATAACTATTACTTTCAGTATTGATGGTATATGTGATGGTTGTATTAATGGGTACAGATAGTTGGTATGGTAGGTAAATACTGAGTGAATTCTATCATACTAGATACGATACAGATAACTCTTACTGTCAGTATTGATGGTATATGTGATGGTTTGATTAATGGGTAAGATAGTTGGTATGGTAGTAATGTAACTGAGTGAATCTATCATTTCTAGATACAGATAACTATTACTGTCAGTATTGATGGTATAGTGTATGGTAGTATTAAGGGTACAGATAGTTGGTTGGTAGTGGTAATACTGAGTGAATTCTATCATTACAGATACAGATAAATAACTATCACTGTCAGTATTGATGGTATATGTGATGGTAGTATTAATGGGTACAGATAGTGTATGGTAGTAATAATACTGAGAGGAATTATTCATTACTAGATACAGATAACTATCACTGTCAGTATTGATGGTATATGTGATGGTAGTATTAATGGGTACAGATAGTTGTATGGTAGTAATGATACTGGGGAATTCTATCATTACTAGATACAGATAACTATCACTGTCAGTATTGATGGTATATGTGATGGTAGTATTAATGGGTACATAGTTGGTATGTATGGTAATACTGAGTGAATTCTTCATACTAGATACAGATACAGATAACTATCATCTGTCAGTATGATGGATATGTGATGTGTTAGTATTAATGGTACAGATAGTTGGTATGGTAGTGGTAATACTGAGTGAATTCTATCATACTAGAACAGATACAGATAACTATACTGTCAGTATTGATGGTATATGTGATGGTGTATTAATGGGTACAGATGTTGGTTGTGGTAGTGTAATACTAGTGAATTCTATCATTACTAGATACAGATAACAATAATATCACTGTCAGTATTGATGGTATATGTGTGGTAGTATTAATGGTACAGATAGTTGGTATGGTAGGTAATGATACTGAGTGAATTCTATCATTACTAGATACAAAGATAACTATTACTGTCAGTATTGATGGTATGTGATGGTTGTATTAATGGTACAGATAGTTGGTATGGTAGTAATGATACGAGGGAATTCATTCATATAGATATCAGATACAGATAACTATCACTGTCAGTATTGATGGTATTTGTGATGTGTAGTATTAATGGGTACAGATAGTTGGTATGGTAGTAATGATACTGGTGAATTCTATCATTACTAGATAACAGATAACTATCACTGTCAGTATTGATGGTATATGGGATGGGAGTATTAATGGGTACAGATAGTTGGTAGTGGTAGTGGTAATACTGAGTGAATTCTATCATTCTAGATACAGATACAGATAACTATCACTTCAGTATGGATGATGTTATGATGGTAGTATTAATGGCTACAGATAGTTGGTATGGTAGTGGTAATATTGAGTGAATTCTATCATTACTAGATACAGATAAGATAACTACACTGTCAGATTGATGGTATATGTGATGGTGTATTAATGGGTACAGATAGTTGGTATGGTAGTAATGAATGAGTGAATTCTATCATACTAGATACAGAACAGATAACTATCACTGTCAGTATTGATGGTATATGTGATGGTAGTATAATGGGTACAGATAGTTGGTATGGTAGGATGATAATGAGTGAATTCTATCATTACTAGATACAGATAACTATTACTGTCAGTATTGATGGTATGTGTGATGGTTGTATTAATGGGTACAGTAGTTGGTTATGGTAGTGGTAATACTGAGTGAATTCTTCATTACTAGATACAGATACAGATAACTATTCTGTCAGTATTGATGGTATATGTGATGGTTGTGTATTAATGGGTACAGATAGTGGTATGGTAGTGTATATACTGAGGGAATTCTATCATTACTAGATACAGATAACTATCACTGTCAGTATTGATGGTACATGTGATGGTAGTATTATGGGTACAGATAGTTGGTGTGGTTGGTAATACTGAGTGAATTCTATCATTACTAGATACAGATACAATAACATCATGTCAGTATTGATGGATATGTGATGGTGTAGTATTAATGGGTACAGATAGTTTGTATGGTAGTAATAATACTGAGGGAATTCTATCATTATACTAGATACAGATAACTATCACTGTCAGTATTGATGGTATATGTGATGGTAGTATAATGGGTACAGATAGTTGTATGGTAGTAATGATAGAGGAATTCTATCATTACAGATAACAGATAACTATCACTGTCAGTATTGATGGTATATGTGATGGTAGTATTAATGGGTACAGATAGTTGGTATGGTATTGGAATACTGAGTGAATTCTATCATTACTAGATACAGATACAGATAACTACACTCTCAGTATTGATGATATATGTGATGGTGTTTAATGGTCAGATAGTTGGTATGGTAGTGGTAATACTGAGTGATTCTATCATTACTAGATACAGATACAGATAAACTATTACTGTCAGTATGATGGTATATGTGATGGTTGTATTAATGGGTACAGATAGTGTGTGGTAGTGGTAAATACTAGTGAATTCTATCATTACTAATACAGATACAGATAACTATCACTGTCAGTATTGATGGGATATGTGATGGTAGTATTAATGGGTACAGATAGTTGGTGTGGTAGTGGTAATACTGAGTGAATTCTATCATTACTAGATACAGATACAGATAACTATCACTGTCAGCATTGATGGTATATGTGATGGTAGTATTAATGGGTACAGATAGTTGTATGGTAGTAATAATACTGAGGAATTCTATCATTACTAGATACAGATAACTATCACTGTCAGTATTGAGTATATGTGATGGTAGTATTAATGGGTACAGATAGTTAGTATGGTAGTAATGATACTGAGGATTCTATCATTACTAGATACAGATAACTATCACTGTCAGTATTGATGGTATATGTGACGGTAGTATTAATGGGTACAGATAGTTGGTATGGTAGTGGTAATACTGAGTGAATTCTATTATTACTAGATACAGATAACAGAAACTCTCACTCTCGTATATGATATATGTGATGGTAGTATAATGGCTACAGATAGTTGGTATGGTAGTGGTAATACTGAGTGATATTCATATCATACTGATACAGATAACTATTACTGTCAGTATTGATGGTATTGTGAGGTTGTATTAATGGGTACAGATATGGTATGGTAGTATGATACTGAGTGAATTCTACATTACTAGATACAGATAACTATTACTGTCAGTATTGATGGTATATGTGAGGTTGTAATAATGGGTACAGATAGTTGGTATGGTAGTGGTAATACTGAGTGAATTCTACATTACTAGATACAGCATACAGATAACTATTCTGTCAGTATTGATGGTATATGTGATGGTTGTATAATGGGTACAGATAGTTGGTATGGTAGTATGATACTGAGTGAATTCTATCATTACTAGATACAGATACCAGAACTATCACTGTCAGTATTGATGGTATATGTGATGGTAGTATTAATGGGTACAGATAGTTGGTATGGTAGTAATGTTACTGAGTGAATTCTATCATTACTAGATACAGATAACTATCACTGTCAGTATTGATGGTAATGTGATGGTTGTATTAGGGTACAGATAGTTGGTAGGTAGTGGTAATACTGAGTGAATCTATCATTACTAGATACAGATACAGAAAACTATCACTGTCAGTATTGATGGTATATGTGATGGTAGATTAATGGTTAAATAGTTGGTATGGTAGTGGTAATACTGAGTGAATTATCATTAAGATACAGATACAGAAAACTATCACTGTCAGTATTGATGGTATATGTATGGTGTATTAATGGCTACAAATAGTTGGTATGGTAGTGGTAATACTGAGTGAATTCTACATACTAGATACAGATACAGATAACTATCACTGTCAGTATTGATGGTATATGTGGATGGTGTATTAATGGGTACAGAGTTGGTATGGTAGTGGTAATACTGAGTGAATTCTATCATTACTAGATACAGATACAGATACTATCTGTCCAGTATTGATGTATATGTGATGGTAGTATAATGGGTACAGATAGTTGGTATGGTAGTGGTAATAGAGTGAATTATCATTACTAAATACAGAGACAGATAACTATTCACTGTCAGTATTGATGGTATATGTGATGGTAGTATTAATGGTACAGATAGTTGGTATGGTAGTGGTAATACTGAGTGAATTCTTCATTACTAGATACAGATACAGATAACTATCACTGTCAGTATTGATGATAGATGTGATGGTAGTATTAATGGTACAGATAGTTGGTAGGTAGTGGTTAATACTGAGTGAATTCTATCATTACTAGAACAGATACAGATAACTATTACTGTCAGTATTGATGGTATATGTGATGGTTGTATTAATGGGTACAGATAGTTGGTGTGGTAGTGGTAATACGAGTGAATTCTATCATACTAGATACAGATACAGATAACTATCACTGTCAGTATTGATGGTATATTGTGAGGTTATTAATGGGTACAGATAGTTGGTATGGTAGTGGTAATACTGAGTGAATTCTATTATTACTAGATACAGATAACAGATAACTATCACTCTCAGTATTGATATATATGTGATGGTAGTATTAATGGCTACGATTGGTATGGTAGTGGTAATACTGAGTGAATTCTATCATTACTAGATACAGATACAGATAATATACTGTCAGTATTGATGGTATATGTGATGGTATGTATTAATGGGTACAGATAGTTGGTATGTAGTAATGATACTGAGTGAATTCTATACATTACTAGATACAGATAACTACTACTGTCAGTATTGAGGTATATGTGATGGTTGTATTAATGGGTACAGATAGTTGGATTGGTAGTGGGTAAATCTGAGTGAATTCTATCATTACTAGATACAGAAAGATACATATTACTGTCAGTATTGATGGTATATGTGATGGTGTATAATGGATACAGATAGTTGGTATGGTAGTAATGATAACTGAGGGATTCTATCATTACTAGATACAGATACCGATAACTATCACTGTCAGTATTGATGGTATTGTGATGGTAGTATTAATGGGTACAGATAGTTGGTATGGTAGTAATGAAATGAGTGAATTCTATCATTACTAGATACAGATAACTATCACTGTCAGTATTGATGGTATATGTGATGGTAGTATTAATGGGTACAGATAGTTGGTATGGTATTGGTAATACTGAGTGAATTCTATCATTACTAGATACAGATACAGATAACTATCACTCTCAGTATTGATGTATATGTGATGGTAGTATAATGGTACAGATAGTTGGTATGGTAGTGTAGTGTAATATGAGTGAATTCTATCATTACTAGATACAGATACAGAAACTATACTGTCAGTATTGATGGTATATGTGATGGTGTATTAATGGGTACAGATAGTGGTATGGTAGTAATGATATGAGTGAATTCTATATTACTAGATACAGAGACAGTAACTATCACTGTCAGTATTGATGGTATATGTGATGGTAGTAATAATGGGTACAGATAGTGGTATGGTAGTAATGATACTGATGATCTATCATTACTAGATACAGATATAACTATTTACTGTCAGTATTGATGGTATATGTGATGGTGATTAATGGGTACAGATAGTTGGTATGGTAGTGGTAATACTGAGTGAATTCTATCATTACAGATACAGTACAGATAACTATTACTGTCAGTATTGATGGTATATGTGATGGTAGTATTAATGGGTACAGATAGTTGGTATGGTAGTAAGTAGATACTGAGTGAATTCTCTATCATTACTAGATACAGCTAACTATACTGTCAGTATGATTGGTATATGTGATGGTATATTAATGGTACAGATAGTTGTGTAGTATGGTAAATACTGAGTGAATTCTATCATTACTAGATACAGATAACTATCACTGTCAGGATTGATGGTATAGTGATGGTAGTATTAATGGGTACAGAATAGTTGTATGGTAGTAATAATACTGAGGGAATTCTATTCATTACTGATACAGATAACTATCACTGTCAGTATTGATGGTATATGTGTGGTAGTATTAAGGGTACAGATAGTTAGTTATGGTAGTAATGATACTGAGGGAATTTATCATTACTAGATACAGATAACTATCACGTCAGTATTGATGGTATATGTGATGGTAGTATTAATGGGTACAGATAGTTGGTATGGTATGGTAATACTGAGTGAATTCATCATTACTAGATACAGATACAGATAACTATCACTTCAGTATTGATGATTATGTGATGGTAGTATTAATGGTACAGATAGGTGGTATGGTAGTGGTAATACTGAGTGAAATTCTATCATTACTAGATACAGTACAGATAACTATCTGTCAGTATGATGGTATATGTGATGGTGTATTAAGGGTACAATATTGGTAGGTAGTAAGTCTACGGTGAATTCTATCATTACTAGATACAGATACATACACTATTACTGTCAGTATTGATGGTATATGTGATGGGTTGTATTAATGGGTACAGATAGTTGGTTTGGTAGTAGTGAACTGAGTGAATTCTATCATTACTAGATACAGATAACTATTACTGTCAGTATTGATGGTATATGTGTGGTAGTATTAATGGGTACAGATAGTTGGTATGGTAGTGGTAATACTGAGTGAATTCTATCATTACTAGATACAGATACAGATAACTATCACTGTCAGTATTGATGGTATATGTGATGGTAGTATTAATGGGTACAGATAGTTAGTATGGTAGTAATAACTGAGGAATTCTATCATTACTAGATACAGATAACTATCACTGTCTTATTGAGGTATATGTGATGGTAGTATTAATGGGTACAGATAGTTAGTATGGTAGTATGATACTGAGTGATTCTATCATTACTAGATACAAGATAACTATCATGTCAGTATTGATGGTATATGTGATGGTGTATTAATGGGTACAGATAGTTTTGGTATGGTATAATGATACTGAGTGAATTCTATCATTACTAGATCATACAGATAACTATCACTCATTATGATGGTATATGTGATGGTAGTATTAATGGGTACAGATAGTTGGTATGGTAGTAATGATACTGATGAATTCTATCATTACTAGATACAGATAAACTATCACTGTCAGTATGATGGTATAGTGATGGTAGTATTAATGGGTACAGATAGTTGGTATGGTGTGGTAATACGAGTGAATTCTATCATTACTAGATACAGAACAGATAACTATCACTTCAGTATTGATGATTATGTATGGTAGTATTAATGGTACAGATAGTTGGTATGGTAGTGGTAATACTGAGTGAATTCTATCATTACTAGATACATATACAGATAACTATTACTGTCAGTATTGATGGTATATGTGATGGTTGTATTAATGGGTACAGATAGTTGGTATGGTAGTAATGACTGAGTGAATTTTATCATTACTAGATATACAGATAACTATACTGTCAGTATTGATGGTATATGTGATGGTTGTATTAATGGGTACAGATAGTTGGTATGGGTAGTGGTAATACTGAGTGAATTCTATCATTACTAGATACAGTATACGTAACTATCACTGTCAGTATTGATGGTATATGTGATGGTATTTATAATGGTACAGATAGTTGGTATGGTAGTGGTAAATACTGAGTGAATTCTATCATTACTAGATACAGATACAGATAACTATCACTGTCAGTATTGATGGTATATGTGATGGTAGTATTAATGGGTACAGATAGTTGGTATGGTAGTGGTAATACTGAGTGAATTCTATCATTACTAGATACAGATAACTATCACTGTCAGTATTGATGGTATATGTGATGGTAGTATTAATGGGTACAGATAGTTGGTATGTGTAGTGGTAATACTGAGTGAATTCTATCATTACTAGATACAGATCAGATAACTATCACTGTCAGTATTGGTGATATGTGATGGTAGTATTAATGGGTACAGATAGTTGTATGGTATGTAATACTGAGTGAATTCTATCATTACTAGATACAGATACAGATCACTATTCGTCAGTATTGATGGTATATGTGATGGTTGTATTAATGGGTACAGATAGTTGGTATGGTAGTATATACTGAGTGAATTCTTATCATTACTAGATACAGATAACTATTACTGTCAGTATTGATGTATATGTGATGGTTTATTAATGGGTACAAGATAGTTGGTTATGGTAGTGGTAATACTGAGTGAATTCTATCATTACTAGATACAATACAGATAATATTACTGTCAGTATTGATGGTATATGTGATGGTTGTTTATAATGGTACAGATAGTTGGTATGGTAGTAATGATACTGAGTGAATTCTATCATACTAGTACAGATACAGATAACTATCACTGTCAGTATTGATGGTATATGTGATGGTAGTATTAATGGTACAGATAGTTGGTATGGTAGTATGATACTGAGTGAATTCTATCATTACTAGATACAGATAACTATCACTGTCAGTATTGATGGTATATGTGATGGTAGTAATGGGTACAGATAGTTGGTATGGTAGTGGTAACTGAGTGAATTCTATCATTACTAGATACAGATACAGATAACTATACTGTCAGTATTGATGGATATGTGATGGTAGTATTAATGGTACAGATAGTGGTATGGTAGTGGTAATACTGAGTGAATTCTATCATACTAGATACAGATCAGATACTATCACTGTCAGTATTGATGGTATGTGATGGTAGTATTAATGGTACAGATAGTTGGTATGGTAGTGGTAATACTGAGTGAATTCTATCATTACTAGATACAGATACAGATAACTATCACTGTCAGTATTGATGGTATATGTGATGGTGTATAATGGTACAGAATAGTTGGTATGGTAGTGGTAATACTGAGTGAATTCTATCATTACTAGATACAGATAACTATCACTGTCAGTATTGATGGTATATGTGATGGTAGTATTAATGGATACAGATAGTTGGTATGGTAGTGATAATACTGAGTGAATTCTATCATTACTAGATACAGATACAGATAACTATCACTGTCAGTATTGATGGTATATGTGATGGTAGTATTAATGGGTACAGATAGTTGGTATGGTAGTGGTAATGACTGAGTGAATTCTATCATTACTAGATACAGATACAATAACTATCACTGTCAGTATGATGGTATATGTGATGGTAGTATTAATGGTACAGATAGTTGGTATGGTAGTGGTAATACTGAGTGAATTCTATCATTACTAGATACATACAGATAACTATCACTGTCAGTATGTGATATATGTGATGGTGTATTAATGGGTACAGATAGTTGGTATGGTAGTGGTAATACTGAGTGAATTCTATCATTACTAGATACGATACAGATAACTATCACTGTCAGTATTGATGGTATATTGTGATGGTAGTATTAATGGGTACAGATAGTTGGTATGGTAGTGGTAATACTGAGTGAATTCTATCATTACTAGATACAGTAACAGATACTACTGTCAGTATTGATGGTATATGTGATGGTTGTTTAATGGGTACAGATAGTTGGTATGGTAGTAATGATACTGAGTGAATTCTATCATTACTAGATACAGATACAGATAACTTCACTGTCAGTATTGATGGTATATGTGATGGTAGTATTAATGGGTACAGATAGTTGGTATGGTAGTAATGATACTGAGTGAATTCTATCATTACTAGATACAGATAACTATCACTGTCAGTATTGATGGTATATGTGATGGTGTATTAATGGGTACAGATAGTTGGTATGGTAGTGGTAATACTGAGTGAATTCTATCATTACTAGATACAGATACAGATAACTATCACTGTCAGTATTGATGGTATATGTTGATGGTAGTATTAATGGGTACAGATAGTTGGTATGGTAGTGGTAATACTGAGTGAATTCTATCATTACTAGATACAGATACAGATAACTATCACTGTCAGTATTGATGGTATATGTGATGGTAGTATTAATGGCTACAGATAGTTGGTATGGTAGTGGTAATACTGAGTGAATTCTATCATTACTAGATACAGATACAGATAACTATCACTGTCAGTATTGATGGTATATGTATGGTTGTATTAATGGTACAATAGTTGGTATGGTAGTGGTAATACTGAGTGAATTCTATCATTACTAGATACAGATAACTATCACTGTCAGTATGTGATGGTATATGTGATTGTAGTATTAATGGGTACAGATAGTTTATGTGTGATGGTAGTATTAATGGGTACAGATAGTTGGTATGGTAGTGGTAATACTGAGTGAATTCTATTATTACTAGATACAGATACAGATAAC
>JAACNH010000501.1:84691-193101 GCA_019447015.1 Hymenochirus boettgeri | reverse complement strand
CCGTGTCTCCAGGACAGCTTGCTTTCTATTGGCCACTGTGCATGGGTGTGTTTTTCAGGATGTTGAACTTTTAACTCCTACTGCACATGATAAGCTTGTCGGTTAGCCGGAGTTGAGACATGGAGGAGGTAACAGATCTGACACCATGGTTAAACAAAGTCACTGACAGAGATAGGATTAAAGCAGCACAGAGTACATGAATTTAACTTTGCAAAGGGGCAATGTGTTTTTTTCACTATAGATGCCCTTTAAGTTAAAGGGACACTAAAGTGAAAGAATGACTTGCCTTTATCCTTTTCTATATTTTTAGTACGGTCAGGAACTTGATCCATTTTTGCTCTCAGTGCTCCGTTACTAGATCTCATGTCCTGTTCCGCTCAATCCTAGTTACTGTGCATGTCTCCTCTCTATGTATCCACTCCCTCCCAAAACTGAGGCACAGATAGAGTGTGGAGCATGTGTAAATGGGATGATCTGTGCCCCCCTATAGCCAATAGCATTCACCCAGTTATTTGTTTGTGAAAGTAAAACTGCATTGCTATGGGAAGGTAATCAGCACTGGGAGCTATAATCACTGCATGTGTGGTGGGGACACTTTGTAATTGATTCTTTAGGTACAGTGCTACATTGGGATTTCAGTAACACAGACAGCAGCTAACTGCAGGATTGGGTTTATCAGCACAGAAAGAGCATAGAGTGACAGATAATGCTTATTCCTGATCTTCATGCTGAATCAATTAGCCATACAGTGACTTATTCCTGATCTTAATGCTGAATCAATTAGCCATACAGTGACAGAAAGATAAGCCAGGGGATATCACAGTGTGGGATAGGACGTGGGATACGCGAGGGGATAACAGAGTGTGGGATACGCGAGGGGATAACAGAGTGTGGGATACGCGAGGGGATAACACAGTGTGGGATACGCGAGGGGATAAGGGATAACAGACGTGTGGTGATGCGAGGGTAACAGAGTGTGGATACGCGAGTAACAGAGTGGGATAAGCGAGGGGATAACATAGTGTGGGAACAGCGAGGGGATAACACAAGTGTGGGATAAGCCGAGGGGTAGAGGGGATAACAGGATCGTGTGGGATACGCGGAGGGGTGGATAACAGAGTGTGGGATACGAGGGGTGGATAACACAGTGTGGGATACGCGAGGGGATAACACAGTGTGGGATACGCGAGGGGATAACACAGTGTGGGATACGCGAGGGGATAACAGTGTGGGATACGCGAGGGGATAACAGAGTGTGGGATACGCGAGGGGATAACAGAGTGTGGGATACGCGAGGGGATAACAGAGTGTGGGATACGCGAGGGGATAACAGAGTGTGGGATACGCGAGGGGATAAACGAGTGTGGATACGCGAGGGGATACAGGTGTGGGATAGCGAGGGGATAACAGTGTGGGATACGCGAGGGGATAACACAGTGTGGGATACGCGAGGGGATAACACAGTGTGGATACGCGAGGGGATAACACAGTGGGTGGCGGGGATACGCGGGGATATCACAGTTGGATGCATGGGATACGCAGGGAATATACAGTGGTGGGATAGCCATGGGAACGAGGGATATCACAGTGTGGGATAGGCCATGGGATACGCGAGGGGATATCACAGTGTGGGATAGGCCATGGGATACGCGAGGGGATATCACAGTGTGGGATAGGCCATGGGATACGCGAGGGGGGATATTCACAGTGTGGGATAGGCCATGGATACGCGAGGGGATATCACAGTGTGGGATAGGCATGGGATACCGCGAGGGGATACACAGTGTGGGATCCGTGGAGGGAGGAGATCACAGTGGGATAGGCCGGGGATCGTGAGGGATATACAGTGTGGGATACAAGGGGAGGGGATAACACAAGTGTGGGATACGCGAGGGGTAACACTGTGGGATAGGAGTGGGATACGGAGGGGATAACACAGTGTGGGATAGGCCGGTGGGATACGCGAGGTACGGAGGGGATATCACAGTGTGGGATCGCGAGGGGATATCAAGGGATGAGGGGATATCAGCTGGATACGCGGGGATTATACAGTGTGGGATAGGCTGGGATACTGAGGGGGATTCACAGTGTGGATAGGTCCGTGGGATACGTGAGGGGATATCACAGTGTGGGATAGGCCGTGGGATACGTAAGGGGATATCACAGTGTGAGATAGGCCGTGGGATACGTGAGGGGATAACACAGTGTGGGATACGTGAGGGGATAACACAGTGTGGGATAGGCCGTGGGATACGTGAGGGGATAAACAAGTGTGGGATAGGCCGTGGGATACGTGAGGGTGGGGATAACACAGTGTGGGATACGTGAGGGATAACAGTGTGGGATAGGCGCTGGGATACGCGAGGGGATCATCACAGTGTAGATGTAGATAGGCCGTGGGATACGCGAGGGGATAACACAGTGTGGGATACGTGAGGGGATAACACAGTGTGGGATACGTGGGGGATATCACAGTGTGGGATAGGCCGTGGGATACGTGAGGGGATAACACAGTGTGGGATAGGCCGTGGGATACGTGAGGGGATACACAGTGGGGAAGGCCGTGGGATACGTGAGGGGATAACAGTGTGGGATAGGCCGTGGGATACGTGAGGGGATAACACAGTGTGGGATAGGCCGTGGGATACGTGAGGGGATATCACAGTGTGGGATAGGCCGTGGGATACGTGAGGGGATAACACAGTGTGGGATAGGCTGTGGGATACGTGAGGGGATATCACAGTGTGGGATAGGCGTGGGATATGTGAGGAGATAACACAGTGTGGGATAGGCTGTGGGATACGTGAGGGGATAACACAGTGTGGGATACGTGAGGGGACAACAGTGTGGGATAGGACTTGGGATACGTGAGGGGGAGAACAGTGTGGGATAGGCGTGGGATGCCGTAGTGGGGATAACACAGTGTGGGATAGGCCGTGGGATACGTGAGGGGTAACACAGTGTGGGATCGGCAGGGGGGACGGGGAGATCACAGATAGTGTAGAATAGGCGTGGGATACGCAGGGGATTATCACAGTATGGGATAGGGCAGTGGGATACGCGAGGGGATATCACAGTGTAGAATAGGCCGTGGTATAAGCGAGGGATATCACAGTGTGGGATAGGCACAGTGGGGGTACCGGGGATGGATAACAGTGTAGAATAGGCCGTGGGGATAAGTGAGGGGATATCACAGTGTGGGATACGGGAGGGGATATACAGGTAGAATAAAGGCTGTGGGATACTCAGGGATAAACAGTGTAGAGGATAGGCCGTGGGAACGTGAGGGGAAACAGTGTGGGATAGGCCGTGGGATTACGTGAGGGGATGGGGATAACACAGTGTGGGATAGGCGTGGATACGTGAGGGATAACACAGTGTGGGATAGGCCGTGGGATTCGGCCTGGGGTGAGGGAATCAGTGTAGAATAGGCCGTGGGATACGTGAGGGGATAACACAGTGTGGGATAGGCCGTGGGATACACGAGGGGATATCAGTGTGGGATAGGCCGTGGGATACGTGAGGGGATATCAGTGTAGAATAGGCCGTGGGATACGTGAGGGGATATCACAGTGTGGGTAGGACGGTGTGGATACGTGAGGGGATAACACAGTGTGGGATAGGCCGTTGGATACGTGAGGGGAAAACACAGTGTAGAATAGGCCAGGGGATTATGATACAGTGTGGGATGTGCCAGGGGATGATACGTGTGGGATGTGCCAGGGGATAATGATACAGTGTGGGATAGGCCAGGGGATAATGATCAGTGTGGGATGTTGCCAGGGGATGATACAGTGTGGGATGTGCCAGGGGATAATGATACAGTGTGGGATAGGCCAGGGGATAATGATACAGTGTGGGATGTGCCAGGGGATAACGATACAGTGTGGGATGTGCCAGGGGATAACGATACAGCGTGGGAAGCCCCAGGGGATAATGATACAGTGTGGGATGTGCCAGGGAAGCACAGGGGATAATGATACAGTGTGGGATGTGCCAGGGGATAATGATACAGTGGGATGTGCCAGGGGATAATGATACAGGTTGGATGTGCCGGGGATAAGATACAGTGGGATGTGCCAGGGGATAAGATACAGTGTGGGATGTGCCGGGGATAAGATACAGTGTGGGAGTGCCAGGGATAACGATACAGTGTGGGATGTGCCAGGGGATAAGAATACAGCGTGGGAAGCCCAGGGGATAATGATACAGTGTGGGATGTGCCAGGGAAGCACCAGGGGATAATGATACAGTGTGGGGATTTGCCAGGGGATAATGATACAGTGTGGGAGTGCCAGGGGATAATGATACAGTGTGGGATGTGCCAGGGGATAATGATACAGTGTGGGATGTGCCAGGGGATAATGATACAGTGTGGGATGTGCCAGGGGATAATGATACAGTGTGGATGTGCCAGGGGATAATGATACAGTGTGGGAGGTGCCAGGGGATAATGATACAGTGTGGGATGTGCCAGGGGATAATGATACAGTGTGGGATGTGCCAGGGGATAATGATACAGTGTGGGATAGGCCAGGGGATAATGATACAGTGTGGGATGTGCCAGGGGATAATGATACAGTGTGGGATAGGCCAGGGGATAATGATACAGCGTGGGATGTGCCAGGGGATAATGATACAGCGTGGGATGTGCCAGGGGATAATGATACAGCGTGGGATGGGAGTGAGATGCCAGGGATAATTGATGACAGCGGTGGGATGTGCCAGGGGATAATGATACAGCGTGGGATAGGCCAGGGGATAATGATACAGCGTGGGATGTGCCAGGGGATAATGATACAGCGTGGGATGTGCCAGGGGATAATGATACAGTGTGGGATGTGCCAGGGGATAATGATACAGTGTGGGATGTGCCAGGGGATAATGATACAGTGTGGGATGTGCCAGGGGATAACGATACAGTGTGGTAAACACCAGGGGATAATGATACCATATTGGATACATTGAAGTAACCATCAGTTTATGGTAAATGTTCCCAATCCTGCAATAAAATGACTGAAATCCACGTTTGTGAAGTTGTGTTTAATAAAAAAAAAACAAGTTAATAGGAGGGTCACTGGAAGGAGAAGCTGGAACTGGGGAGACCTCCACACCACCGGTTAATAAACTTCAGGACATCCTGGCACTCTGGGCTGTGGCTGGTCTGTGGGTTGGAAAAACAAGACCGGAATTATACAGGGAATAAACCAATCAGGGGTGTCCCTAATAATTTTGGCACCTGAAACTTTTGAATGCTGCTGAACCCTCACCCTCCCACCCAGTTCAGCGGGTACATTCTGCAGTAACTTACTTGAGAAATCAGACAGCCGCTCGCTCGCTCCCTATACTGATGCGCCGGCTGACGTCACTACTCAGCACCTGCGCCAGTATAGGGAGCGAGCGTGCGGCTGTCTGATTTCTCAAATAAGTTTACTGACTCAAGTATAAACCAAGGTCAGTTTTTCAGGCTGATTTTACAGCCTGAAAACCTCGGTTTGTACTCGAGTATATACGGTAGTTAATTTTTTCGTGAAAACCTTTCAATACCATGAAACATGGCATTATCTGGTGCCGTCTTCTCTTTTATTCAGCAAGAGAACATCAAGCACACAAGTAGGTAGGGCCACAGAACACAGGTAGGTAGTCAGCCCCCAAGTAAATAGGTAGGCCCCAGCCCCTGTGTAGGTAGGTAGCCAGCCCCTAAGTAGGTTGGTAGGTCCCAGCCCCCAAGTAGGTAGGTGAACCCCAGCACTCAGATAGGTAGCCATCCCCGAGCACACAGGTAGGTAGGTATGTAGCCAGCCCCCAAGTAGGTAGGTAGGCCCCAGCACACAAGTAGGTAGCCAGCCTCCAAGACGTTAGGCATGCCCCTGTCCCCAAGTAGGTAGCAAGGCCTCGGCACACAATTAGGTAGGTATGTAGCCAGTCCCCAAGTAGGTAGGTCCCAGACCCCAATTAAGTAATCACAGCTCACAGCTCACAGGTAGGTAGATAAGTAGCCAACCCCCAAGTAGATAGGTAGACCTCTGCCTCCAAGTAGGAATGTAGGCCCCAGCATACAGGTAGGTAGGCAGCCAGCCCCCAAGTAGGTAGGAATGTAAGTAGCCAGCCTCCCCTCCCCCCAAGAAAACCCTCACAAATTAAAATGAATGACTCACAGTCACAGAAATGCTCCTAATAGTGGTGGTGCCGGTCACGCAGCCCAATCGATCCAGCATGATTTTCTTTTTCGGTTGCTGCTCTGCACTAAATGTACCTGTACTTCTGGCCTGGGGGACTCCAACCAATCAGGGCAATGCATCGGCATACATGCATGCCTGATTGGTTCCGCAGCCACTCTGGTCCCGCCCCCCACGCACATACGCACAAATGGGAGTGTTATGGAGCGGCTGAGGGGCCAATCAGGCATGCATGTATGCTGATGCATTGCCGTGATTGGTTGCAGTTCCCCCAGGCCGCTGCAAGTCGGAAGTAAAGGTACATTTAGTGCAGCTGCCGGAATCCAGGAAGAGAAAAAAAATCAGGCAGACAGCTGCAGTCTTTCTTCTTCACAGGGGCGGTGCACCATGAACCATGAGTAATATTTTCTTATTGCTTCATGGCAGGAGCGGCACTGAAACCAATGGGAACCTTTAAAGGAGACACAGTCTAATGGCGGCACTGAAACCAATGGGAACCTTTAAAGGAGACACAGTCTAATGGAGAAAGGAGGAGCTTGGGGCAGTGGTATCTATATTTTCCAATCATTTCACAAGAGGATTCCGAGAACCGATCTCGCAGGCGCAACATTCATATTAGAGGCATCCCAGAGGATGTTAAAGATCTCGTGTCGTACCTGGAGGCGATGTTCCACATGCTGGCGCCGCAACTCTCATACAACGACCTAAAGATGGACCGCGCACACAGGGCCCTACGCCCCCCATCTGGTCAGGACCAACCACCCAGGGACATCATAACATGCCTCCATTATTACACCACGAAGGAAACTATACTGAAGGCCGTCCGCAATAAATCCTCAGTGGAATACGAGGGCCACACTTTGCAGTTCTTCCAGGACCTTGCTCCCAGAACCCTGGCGCGAAGAAGGAATATGCGGCCCCTGACAGAAATACTCCAGAGCAGAAAAATCCGATATAGGTGGTGTTTCCCCTTCAGGCTGCAGGTTCAACATAATGGGAAAACCCTGTATGCTACCAACATGGAAGACGCACCCGAAATGGTGAGATCGCTTGGTATAGATGGGGAAACCATAAACTCTACTACAGCAAAAAACATGAGAATCTCCCCACCAAAGGACAATTGGACTCATGTACCTTCCCCCCATGATGCGCCTAAATAACGACAGAAGAGGACATGAGATCGGAGGACACAGGGGATCAGGTACCACTAGCACCAAACCCCCAAACTTAAGAGGGAACCTAACTCTGCACGATCCACACCTCTAGAAGGCTGCAGGGAGACATCTGTTTCTGGGACGGAGGGATCGGGCCCAGATGGGACAGCTACTGAAGTATATCCGGGTGCACCAACAAATCTGTAAGATTCTAAATGATTAAAACCCACGCGGGTGGTACCCGCGGCCAAAATGATCCTGACGAGACGATCTATCATCTTCTGGAAGGGGACTCGTGAACAATCTATATTTGGACATGGGCACAGCGGGATCCAACACAGGTGTATCTGCACCTACACCCATTCTGAACATGGGAGACACGGAGTAAGGAAAAAGACTGAACTCTGTAACCCACCATACAGCTCACAAAAAGGACCTACAAAGAACCTACATAACCACCCTAAAACTTTTGAGATTCCGATTCTATGAGGCCCCGGAGAAGAACTTCAGATTTCTACAATAGCTAAGTCTACTACCAAGTTACATTGATGTTTAAGTTCTGAAATAATTACTGTGCCTTTTATCTTTAAATGTTTGAGTAGAGAAAATATTTATGTACAAAGTTTTGAAACGCCATACCAATAACAAGATTATAGCAGCATATCAGGCCTGCATATAACACAGACAGCGGTGATGGAAACCGTAAACCTGATGTGCTATGGTACAACCAAATACCAAAGATATATTTGTCGCTATCCCCACTTTTAACCACCCGAACGTATTTCCCATAACATCCCATATATATATCCCCCCCCTATATAGCGACGGGCCTATTTATGTCTATAACTTCTGTAGAGTTTACTTAAAAATTGTTTAATTACAGTGAATTTACCCTTTAAAATGTTAGAATAACAGTGGCAAGAATAATTGGAATAGAACAGCTATGCATATTTTAACTTTAGAATTAAATAACTATATAGAGGTTAGAAGATCTGTTAAATGTTACATAGTCAACCTGATTAGTATGTCTTAAACCTTTCACAAACCAGATATGTTGAATTGTTATGTGAATATATGACTTATGAATAATTTATAACATATGTCTCTGTTAAATTGGCAGCCCTGTAAAGCTATAACACCAAACAATAAGACTTGATATGATAACTGAAAAAGGGGGCTGGATAATGCGCCAGATGTGTCTCTTTTGATAACCTCTTTTGACCCCTGCAATCTTTGGGTCTTCCTCTCTGTCTTACCTATAACCCCCACAATTTCCCCAAGACAAAAGCTTGTAAATGTTTATTAAAAGCCCTCTCTAGTGGTTAAACCACTCAAACACGTGGCCTTACCAACTTTGCCGCAGACTCACCCCCCAGATCTGTATGCTACGCATAATTACCTATTGAGACACACTTGATGTGTACCCCCAGTTACTGTTCTTTTAATTTTATAGTTATTACCGCAGCTTTAGTAAAAACTCAATGTCCTGACTCCACAATTGGGAAAACCATCCCACAACGACTTGTCTCTAGTAACTCTGAAAACAATAAACACTACATCTACAAATTGGTACCATATAATCCGTCAACCCTAGATATCAAAACAGAATGGTACCCACCATGAAAAATAACAACTCTGACAAAAAACCCATAGAACTGAATGTTGTGACACACAATGTGAAGGGAATCAACAGCCCTGCTAAGAGAAAAATGGCCCTGCAGCAGTACGAACGGGAGAGAGCCCATATAATAGGCATTCAGGAAACCCATTTTATTAGAGGCAAGGAACCAAGGTATTGGGGCAAACAATACTCCTCACATTTTTTTGCTTCTGACGTTACAAAAAGAGGAGGGGTAGCGATCCTAATCCACAAATCTATCCCCTTCTTATTACACAGCAGTATTAGAGGATCTAGGGGTGACTACTTAATCTTGACAGGCCAAATTTACACAACAAAATTCACCCTAGTGAACATCTACGCACCGACAACTAACGTAAAAGCCTTTTACAAAAAAATAGAAAACCACCTACTAAACATGGACCTAGGTAAACTGATTGTATTAGGAGACTTCAACACCAGCATAAACACAAAAATAGATAGATCAAAACCCTCCTCAATTACGTCCCCTACTTCATCCTCTAAACCGTTGTCTTCTTTTCTGAAATTGTTTAACTTGTGGGACTCCTGGCGTATTAGACACCCATCAGAACGAAAATACACATTTTATTCACACCCACACGTAGTATACACCAGGATCGACTATATATTCTTGTCAGCACAGTTGATCCCCCTACTTAAAGATTCAGAAATCTCACCAATTACGTGGTCAGACCATGCACAGGTAACTACTTCATTGTTGGGCCTGCTTACCGCCAAACCCACCTATACTTGGCGTCTAAATGAAGCCAAACTCTCAGACGAAGCAACTACAAAGAAACTAATAACACACATTAAAGAATATTTTGAACTCAATACCACAGAAGATTTGGATTTCTCAACTATATGGGCCACCCATAAGGCAGTCATAAGGGGACAACTAATCAGTATAGCAACGCACCGCAAACGACAAGAATCTAAGACACTAACGGACAAACTAGACAAACTATCCTCCCTAGAAAACCAACACAGCCAACACAACATCACACTAGAAAGAGAAATAACGAACCTCAGGGGCGAAATTAACCTACTACTTTCAGCCAAAGCCGAAAAAGCAATTCGCCTCACTAAACAATGCTACTTCATACGGAAAAACAAAGCCGACACAATGCTTGCACGCAAATTAAATAACCGCATGACACAAAACCGCTTATTACCACTCACCAACCCACAAGGCACAACCATATATAACCCAATCGATATCTTAGCAACATTTTCCACATATTACAAAACACTCTACAAGGGAGACACAGTAAACAGAGACAAAATAAAGGAAGAACATATACACCAATACCTAACAGAGGCTCATCTGCCACAACTAACACCACAGAACAAACACACCCTGAACTCCCCCATCTCCCCACAGGAATTGACAATGGCCATTAAACTTATGAAAACTAACAAAGCCCCAGACCCAGATGGGCTCACGATGACATACTACAAGAAACTACACGAACCCTTACAGACTCCACTTCTGACCCTCTTCAACAGCATGTTAACAAGACAAAAACCTATTCACAAAGATCTACTAAATGCACATATAGTAGTTATACCAAAGGAAGAAAAAGACACAACAAATTGCGGCAACTATAGACCGATATCATTAATAAACTCAGACATGAAACTATTCACCAAAATACTAGCCATGAGACTAGCAACAATACTCCCCTCCCTAGTACATCTTGACCAGACCGGATTTGTCCCCGGTAGACAGACCACAGACAATGTAAGACGGACACTACAAGTACTTCATTACGCCAGAACTATCAACATCCCCTCATTGGCACTTTCTATTGACGCAGAGAAAGCCTTCGATAGGGTGGACTGGAGATTCTTAGAATTGACGTTACAACACTTTGGTTTCAACAATGCCTTTATGAACGCTATTAAATGCCTTTATTCCTCCCCCTCAGCAAGGGTATCAAATATGGGTTTCCTGTCTGCTTCCTTCCCTATCCGCAATGGCACTAGGCAGGGATGTCCTCTCTCCCCCCTCCTGTTCACGCTCTGTATGGAGCCAATGGCCTGCCATATTAGAAAAGATACAAAAATAAGTGGGATATCGATAGGGTCCCAAGAATATAAAGTGTCGTTATTTGCTGACGATACACTATTTACACTCAGCAAACCCCAAATGTCTCTCACATTCCTATGCAGCCACCTAACCAGATATGGAGATTTAGCGGGATTCCGCATTAATTATTCAAAATCCACAATATACCCTGTCAATCTTACACCAAACGTTTGTAAGCTACTACAATTGAACTTTGACTTCAAATGGAACTGCACATCTTTCCCATACTTAGGTATACACATCACTGCTGACCCATCCCAACTATATAAACTCAACTATACTCCATTAATCCAGAAACTGATCACACAGATGAAAAGATGGACGGCCTACGATATCTCCCTCTTTTTCCGAATAAACTGTGTCAAAATGACCACACTTCCACGAATCCTGTATCTGTTCCGCTCACTCCCAATAGACCTACAACCAGGTGACATCAACAGATTAGATAGGCAGATCACCGAATTTATATGGAATGGTAAAAGACCTCGAATACGTCTTAAAACTTTACAGAGGTCCAGAAACATGGGAGGAGCAGCCCTACCCTCTGTTAAACTATATTATGTAGTGGCTAGACTGGCACAGACTATACAGTGGCACAATGACACCAAAAGGCCCAGATGGGTGGAACTAGAGTCTCAACTTCTGAATAATCCAAGGAAGGAAGATCTCCTATGGCTACCCTCATGTACAAACATTATCCCGAAATGCAATAATAATCCTTACCTCATCCACACCATAAGAACCTGGTTCAACGCAAAACGCACCTACAATCTTTCCAACAAACTATCACTAATGCTACCAATATGCGACAACCCAGACTTTCCTCCAGGCACACAGCGCAACACTTGGGCAGCCTGGTCAGAAAGAAAACTATATAGAATCATCCAATTAACCTCAGGAAATAAGACGATTCCATGGAATATAGCCCAGAAACAACTCAAGCTAACAGACTCAGAATGGTTCCAATTCTCTCAAATCCAACACTACACAGATAGTATTCTGTCACAACAAGAACCACAAGGACTCACAGACTTTGAAACAATCTGTTACAAGAACCCACTAGGACCAAATAAGATCTCAGCGATCTATACCATACTAAATAACGCAAGACAAACCTCTAAGCTTCCATGTATGAACAAATGGGAGGAATGGCTGAATGAAACACTAGATATTTCACAATGGACGGAGATCTGCAAATCCCTAAGGAAATGCTCCCCTAACATTATTATACAAGAAAAGAATTTCAAAATCCTCCACCAATGGTACCTTGCACCAACCCGAATCACAAAAATCTTCCCAGGAACATCATCACTGTGCTACAGAGGATGTCAGATGCAAGCCGACCTTAAACACTGCTGGTGGGAATGTGTAGAGACACAAAGAATATGGTCATACTGTGAATCCTTAATCACAAAGACAACACGTTCACAAATAACCCTTACCCCTTGGACAGCACTCTTTGATAGGCCAATTGCTTCTCTTTCATCACCAACCAATAAACTAATACATAGAATATGCGCAGCCGCCAGAACATTGATAGCCCAAACTTGGAAGCAACAAGCTCCCCCCATCACTCATCTCATAAACAAAATATGGTGGATGTGTGAGAACGACAAAGTGTTAGGAAGAATCTGTGGATCTCTCAAACAATTCGACTTAGTTTGGACCCCCTGGATTTATGCCATGTCAGATGACGCAACCACACACCCTGCCTGATACAATAGATAAATATTTAACGGTTCTTTAATGGGTTCCTCAAAATAAGCCTTCAATAATACCAGATTGCTAGAGCAAAGAGTCAGTACCACCACTCCCCATATCATTTTTACTGTCCCCTCTATACTCCCCTCCTCCTTTTTTTCCCCTACTTTTCTTCTTTTCTCTGTTATTTAAAATAAATATGTTTGTTAAAAACAAGGATGTCTATTTTTGTCACTGAAAGAAACTGAGAGAGATATACAAATTTTAAACTGTCGATATATAATGATAATCGTATTTGTATTGTAAAGACATTCAATAAAAATGTTGGTAAAAAAAAAAAAAAAAGGTATGAGAGGTCACTTGCATGAAAACCCCCTTTAATGATATTATCCCAGGTAATAGATATCTTTCCAGAGAGACTCGGATCTCACCTTTACAGCCATTAGAAACTTGTTCCAGTCCTCCTTGTTGGCAGCTTTACCAGGCTGCTTAAATTCTATTTTGTTCCTTAGAACAGGATATCCTGTAGGAGGCAGCAGAGGACAGAAGTTACATAGACCCAACCAAATAAGGATTTATATTAATATATGTGCCCAGGATCTCACTCACCTGTTATCAGACAGGGAAGAGAATGAATTCCACTGTTTCTGGCAATTAGAGAAGCTTCATAGGCTCCTCTCTCATCCTGTGGTAGAACCTGATCCACTCTCTGGTCCATAGACACTGCCAGGACCCACTCTCGCACTTCCTCTCGCTTCTCTGCCTGGAAGATGTTCGGTGGATCAGTGTGGGACATACCAGACGGACACAGGATTGGTAACAGTGATTAGGGGGAAATGGCCACTCACCGGGATGTGCTGCTTGGCTGGTAGAGGAACCTCAAAGGGGATGTCTGTGTCCTGGAAATCTGAATGATCCAAAGCATCCAGGGTTCCCTCCTCAATAGCCTGGGGGTATCAGAATCCATAAGTAAACAGAATACTGGTACCAGCTACTCCAAACTGGCACAACTCACACAGCAATACTGGTACCAGCTACCCCAAACTGGCACAACTCACACAGCCATACTGGTACCAGCTACTCCATACTGATATAACTCACACAGCCATAACAATTATTACCCAAACACACAATTATTACCCAAACACACAATTATTTTTGTGCTTAGAAAAAGTATCACAGGATTTTTTACCCAAACACACCAGTTACAAATATAATGTGGTGAACCTACTCTGTGATTCGACATGGAAATGGGGACATCTTGTGGCTGTCCTGTGTATTACAGGTGGGCTATACTGACCACCTGATATGATATTATTAAGTATTGGCAAAAAACAGAACAATAAATTAGTTTGAGTTGTAAATCAGAATTTCACTCTTTTCTCTAATTAATACATTGATACATCAGCGCCTTTCGGTCGCCATCTTGGCCGTCATAAATATATATAAATACGTGGGTGTATATTATATAACATGCGTGTATCATGCAGTATAGCCATGTCACGTGATTCCTGTTGTGAACATAAGGTTCTGGCAGTGACGTGTTACATTTGCTTAAAATGAAAGCAGCTAAGAATGTGATGTCAGTGACAGCTCTGAGCCAAGAGGAAATCCCCTGTAATGCAGAGTAGGATCTATGGGGGAAGGCGCATTAATCTAGGGTGTAATTGGGGTAACATTAATCCTTCTCCATCTTTATTGACAATATGGTCATTAACCCAGTTGAATCTGCACGCTGCCTTAGAGTGATCTCTAACTCCTCTCTCTCCTTCCATCATCACATTAACAATGTCACTAGGACCTGTCATTTTCTCCTTCGCAATATTGCAAATATCCTCCCTTTCCTCTCTCTCCACTACTAAAATGCTCATCCATGCCCTTATAATCTCCCGTCTGGACTACTGTAACATCTGTACTGTCTACTGCTTGTACTCCCGGCCTCTCATCTCTCTCCTCTCCAGTCTGTCTTAAACTCGGCAGCTCGCATCATCCTGCTCTCCTCCAGAAGAAAACATGCAACCCGATACGTCAGTCCATAGGGTGGCTTCCCACCAAACTAAGAATCATATTCAATACCCTTGTTTTAACATTCAAATCCCTTCACTATACTGCACCTCCCTACTTATCTTCCCTCTTGGTCCCTTATGTTCCTGGCCGTGCCCTCCGTTCCTCACAAGGAAATATTCTCCACAGACCCCCAACTAACACTGCTTCCTCCCACCATAAACCATTCTCTCTTGCTGCTCCCTACCTTTACAACTCTCTCCCTCTCTCGCTTCGCCTGGTGGACATCCATGACGTGCCCATCCTAGACTGTTTTATCCTAACCTTTATAACTCTCTCCCCTCTCTCCGCTTCGCCTGGTGACATTCATTACTATACTTTCACATCTAGACTGTTATCCTCTTTATACCTCAGTCCCCCCTCTCTCCTTTCGCCCTGGTGACAATCCATTATACTTTCACTCTAGACTTAATATCCTACCTTATAACTCTCTCCCTCTCTCGCTTCGCTGGTGGACATCCATTAATACTTTACATCTAGACTGTTATCCTACTCTTTAGAACTCTCTCCCTCTCTCGCTTGTCGTCCTGTGACTCCGTTAATACTTCACTCTAGACTGGTTTATCCTAATCCACCTTTATACATCTCTCCCTCTCGGGTGGGGGGGGCTCTCCTCGCTTTCGGCCTGGTGACCATTCATTAATACTTTTCACATCTAGACTGTTATCTACCTTTAATAACTCAATTCCCCCTCTCTCCTCCCTCGCCGGTTGACTCCATTAATACTTTCACATCTAGACTTTTAATATCCTACGTTATACCTCTAACTCTCTCCCTCTCAACTCTCTCCCTCCCTCCTCGCTCTCGCCTGTGAAATCCATTATACTTTCACATCTAACTGTTATCCCCTACCTTTATAACTCATTCCTCTCTCGCTTCTCCTGGTGACAATCCATTAATACTTCAACACATCTAGACTTTTATCCTACCTTTATAACTCTCTCCCTCTCTCCTCGCCTGGTGACAATCCATTAATACTTTCCCATCTAGACTGTTCTCCTTACCTTTATAAACTCTCTCCCTCCTCTCACCTCCGCCGCGGGTGTCATCCATTAATACTTTCACATCTAGACTTTACCTAACTGTTATCCTACCTTGAATACTCCCCCGCTCCCTCTCTCTCCTCCGCTCTCGCTTCGCCGGGTGACAACCTTATACTTTTCACATCTAGACTGTTATCACTAACCTTTATAACTCTCTCCCTCTCACCGCTTCGCTGGTGACAATCTGTTTAATAACGTTCCATCTGACTGTTATCCTACCTTTATACCTCTTTCCCTCTCTCGCTTCGGCCTGGTGACATCCATTAATACTTTCACACATTAGACTGTTATCCTACCTTTATATACTCTCCTCCCTCTCTCGCTTCTCCTGGTGACATCCGTTAATACTTTCCCAGCTAGACGTTATCCTACCTTTATAACTCTTTTCCCTCTCTCCCGCTTCCCTGGTGACATCCATAATACTTTCCCATCTATATTGTTATCCTAACCTTTAGTAACTCCTCTCCTTCTCTCGCTTCGCTGGTGGACATCCGTTAATACTTTCCCATCTAGACATGTGATCCTACCTTTATAACTCTCTCCTCCTCTCTCGTTCGCCTGGTGACGATCCTTAATGACTTCCCATCTAGACTGTTTCCTATCTTCCACCTTTTATAACTCTCTCCCTCTCTCCGCTTCGCCTGGTGACAATCCATTAATACTTTCACATCAGACTGGTTATATACTACTTATCACTCTCTCCCTCTCTCGCTTCGCCTGTGACATCCATTAATCTTTCAATATCTAGACTGTACCTACCTTTATAACTCTCTCTCGCTTCGCCTGGTGACATCCATTAATACTTTTCCCATCTGACTGTTTATCCTACCTTTATAACTCCTCTCCCTCTCTCGCTTTTGATTCGCCTGTCTACATCCTTAAACACTTTCCAGTCTAGACTTTATCCTACCTTATACTCCCTCCCTCTCCAGCTTCGCCTGGTGACATCCCTTACTAACTTTCCCCTTAACTGTTATCCAGAAGGCCTTTATAACTCTCTCCCTCTCTCTCTCTCTCTCGCTTCTCCTGGTGAACATCCGTTAAGACTTTTCCTCCCCTCTAGACTGTTATCCTAACTTTTATAACTCTCTCCCTCTCTCGCTTCGCCCTGGTACAATCCATTAATACTTCACATCTAGACTGTTTGCTAACCTTTATAACTCTCTTCCCTCTCTCGCTTCGCCTGGTGACAGCCATTAATACTTTCCTTTCCATCTAACTGTTATCCTACCTTTATAAAACTCCTCTCCCCTCTCTCCGCTTCGCCTGGTGTCATCCATTAATACTTTCCCATTTAGACTGGATCCTACCTTGATAACTCTCTCCCTCCGCCTGGGGACAATCCATTAATACTTTCCATCTAGACTGTTATCCTACCTTTATAACTCTCTCCCTCTCTCATCTCTCTCCCTCTCGCTTCGCCTGGTGACATCCATTTCTACTTTCAACATCTAGACTGTTATCCTACCTTTAATAACTCTCTCCTCCCTCTCTCCTCTCCTCTCTCCTCTCTCCTCGCTTCGCTGGTGACTCCATTAATACACTTTCACATCTAGACGTTATCCTAGCCTACCTTTAATAACTCTCCCTCCCTCTCTCGCTTCGCCTGGTGACATCCATTAATACTTTCCCATCTAGACTGTTATCCGACCTTTATAACTCTCCGCTCCCTCTCTCGCTTCGCCAGGTGACATCCATTAATACTTTTTCCCCTTAGACTGTTATCCTACTTCATACTCTCTCCTCTCTCGCTCGCTTCGCCTGGTGACATCCATTAATCTTTCCCATCTAGCCTGTTATCCTACCTGTATAACCTCTCGCTCTCCCTCTCTCCTCCTCGCTGGTGAACCATCCATTAATACTTTCCCATCTAGACGGTTATCCTACCTTTTAACTCTCTCCCTCTCCTCGGGTCTGGCTGTTCGCCTGGGGAACATCGCGGGTTAATACTTTCCCCTCTAGCTGTTATCCTCCTTTATAACTCTCTCCCTCTCTCCTCTCGCGTTCGCCTGTAACATCCGTTAACACTTTCCATCTAGACTGTTTTCCTACCTTTATACTCTCATATCCCTCTCTCGCTTCGCCGGTGACATCCGTTAAAATACTTTTCCCTCATTCTAGACTGTTATCCTAATCCTAACCTTTATCACTCTCTCCTTCTCCCCCCTCTCGTTCGCCATTGGTGACATCCGTTAATACTTTCCAATCCGAGACTGTTTATCCCTACCTTTATAAAACTCCCCTAACTCTCTCCCTCTCTCTCTTCACCTGGTGACATCCATTAATACTTTCACATCTAGATCTGTTATCCTACCTTTTAACTCTCTCCCTCTCCCCCCCGCCCCCGCCTTTCGCCTGGTGACATGCAATTAATATTTCCCCTCTATACTGTTATCCTACCTTTAAACTCTCCTCCCTGCTCTCTCGCCTCTCGCCTGGTTGACATCCCGTAATACTTGCACATCTAGACTGTTATCCTACCTTTTAACTCTCTCCTCTCTCGCTTTGGCCTGGTGACTCCATAATACTACTTTCCCATCGAGACGGTTATCCTACCCTTATAACTCTCTTCCCCTCTCTCGCTAATTCGCCTGGTTACATCCATTAAATACTTCCCATCTAGACTGTTATCCTAACCTTTATAACTCTCTCCCTCTCTCGCTTCGCCTGGTGACATCCATTAAGACTATACTTTCCCATTCAGCATCTAACTGTTTCCTCCTTTATAACTCTCCCCTCGCTCTTCCCTCTCTCTCGATCTATCTCTTCGCGGGTGACATCCATTAATACTTCACATCTAGACTGTAAATCTTACCTTTATAAACTCTGCCTCCCTCTCGGCCTCGCTTCGCCTGGTGGACATCCATTAATACTTTTTCACTCTAGACTGTTATCCACCTTTATAACTCTCTCCCTCTCTCGCTGCTCGCTTCGCCTTGTGAAAAAACTCTCCCTTAATACTTTTCACATCTTACTGTTATCCGACCTTGTATAACTCTCTCCCTCTCGCGCTTCGCCTGGTGACATCCATTAATACTTTCCCATCTAGACTTTACTCTTATCCTTATACCTCTCTCCCTCTCTCTCTCGTCGTCCTTTTTCGCCTGTGGACATCCCTTAATACTTTCACATCTAGACTGTTATCCTACCTTCTACTCTCTCCCTCTCGTCGCTTCCCTTGTACTCCATTAATACGTTCCCATCTAGACTGTTTATCCTACCTTTATAACTCTCTCCCCTCTCTCTCCCTCTCGCTTCGCCTGGTGACATCCATTAATACTTTCACAATCTAAAACTGTTATCCTACCTTTATAACTCTCTCCCTCTCCTCGCTTCGCGGTGACATTCCATTAATACTTTCCCATCTAGACTGTTACCTACCTTTATAACTCTCTCCCTCTCTCGCTTCCGCCTGGTGACATCCATTAATACTTTCCACGAGACTGTTATCCTACCTTTATAAATCCTCCTCTCTCGCTTCATCAACCTGGTGATCTCCATTAATACTTTCACATCTAGACTTTATCCTACCTTTATAACTCTGTCCCTCTCTGCTTCGCCTGTGCATCCATTATACTTTCCATACTTTTCCATCTAGACTGTTATCCTTACCTTTATAACTCTCCCCCCTCTACACTTCCCTGTACATCCATTAATCCTTTCCCTCTAGACTGTTTATCCCGACCTTTATAACTCTCTCCCTCTCTCTCTCGCTTCGCCTGTGCCTCCATTAATACTTTCACATCTAGACCGTTTATCAGAACCCTTAACTCTTCTCCCTCTCGTCTCTTCGCCTGGTGACATCCATTAATACTTTCCCTCTAGAACCGTTATCCTAGTACCTTTAAAACTCTCTCCCTCTCTCCTCGCTTCGCCTGGTGTCATCCATTAAATACTTTCACATCTAGACCGTATCCCACCTTTATAACTCTCTCCCTCTCTCCTTCGCCTGGTGACATCCATTAATACTCTCCCATCTAGACCGTTTCCTACCTTTATAACTCTCTCCCTCTCTCCGCTTCGCAGGTGACATCCATAATTACTTTCACATCTAGACTGTTTTATCCGACTACCTTATAACTCCTCTCTACCTCTCTCCTTCGCTTCGTCTGGTGTCCATCCATTCATACTTTTTCACATCTAACTGTTTTTTATCCTTCCTTTATAACGCTCTCCCTCTCATCGCTCGCCTGGTGACATCCCATTTCATACTCGCCCTCTAGAAGACTGTTTTTCCTACCTTTATCAATCTCTATCCCTCTCTCGCTTCGGCCCCTGGTGAATCCATTAATAACTTTCCATCTAGACTGTTATCCTACCTTTATAACTCTCTCCCTCTCTCCTCTCGCTTCGGCATGTACATTGCCCCTGACTACTTTCACATCTAGACCGTTATCCATCCTACCTTTAAACTCTCTCCCCTCTCGCGTTCGCCTGGTGACATCCATTAATACTTTCCCATCTAGAACCGTTAATCCTACCTTTAAAACTCTCTCCCTCTCCTCGCTTCGCCTGGTCTCATCCCTTATATTTCACATCTAGACGTTTCCTACCTTATAACTTCTCCCTCTCTCCTCGCTTGGTGACACCTTAATAACCTCCCCTCTAGACTGTTATTCTAACCTTAGATAACTCTCTCCCTCTCTCGGCTTCCCTGGTGACATCCATTATAATACTTTCACCATCTAGACTGTTACCTACCTTTATAACTCTCAACTCTCTCCCTCGCTCCTCGCTCGCAGTGACGATCCATATACTTTCAACAGCAGACTGTTATCCTACCTTTAAACTCTCTCCCTCTCGTCTCTTCGCCTGGTGACATCCATTAATACTTCCCATCTAGACTGTTTATCCTACCTTTATAACTCTCCCCTCTCCCTCTCTGCTCTCGCTTCGCCTGTGACATCCATTTGTATACTTTTTCCCATCTATACTGTTATCCCTACCTTTTATAAATCTCGTCCCCTCCTCCCTCTCCCTCCTTCCGCTTCACCTGGTGACATCCATTAATAATTTCACATCTAGCTGTTATCCCCTACCTTTATAACTCTCTCCCTCTCTCGCTTTCGCCCTGGTGACATCCATAATACTTTCACAATCTAGAACTGTTATCCACCTTTATAACTCTGTCCCTCTCCTCCGCTTCCGCCGTGACCTCCATTATAACTTTCACATCTAGACTGTTATCCTACCTTTATAACTCCTCTCCCTCTCTCGCTTGGCCTGGTGACATCCATTAATCTTTCCCATCTATACTGTTATCCAACCCTATAACTCTCTCCCTCTCCTCGCTTCGCCCGGTGACATCCATTAATACTTTCACATCTAGACTGTTATCCTCCCTTTATAACTCTCAGCCCTCTCTCGCTTCGCCTGTGACATCCATTAATACTTCACATCTGAGGCTGTTATCCTAGCCGTTAGTAACTCTCTCCCCTCTCTCTCGCTTCGCCTGGTGACATCCATTATACTTTTCACATCTAGACGGTAATATTACCTTTATAACTCTCTCCCCTCTCTCGCTTCGCCCTGGTGACATCCATTGAATACTTTCACAATCTAGACGTTATCCTACCTTATAACTCTCGTCCCTCTCTCGCTCGCTTCGCCGTGACATCCATTATACTTTCACATCTATACTGTTTTATCCTAACCTGGATAAACTCTCTCCCTCTCTCGCTTCGCCTGGTGACATCCATTAATACTTTCACTCTATAGCCTGTATCGTACCTTTATAACTCTCTCAACAACTCTCTCCCTCTCTCGCTTCGCCTGGTGACATCCATTAATCTTTCACATCTAGACACGTTATCCCTACTTTTATAACTCTCTCCCTCTCTCGCTTCGCGCTTGTGACATCCATGATACTTCCCATCTAGACTGTTAATCCCTACCTTTATAACTCGCTCCCTCTCTCGCTTCGCCTGTTACATCCATTAATACTTTCCACAGCTAGACTGTTATCCCTACCTTTAGAACTCTCCCTCCCTCTCTCTCTTCGCTTCGGCCTGGTGACATCCATTAATACTTTCCCCTAGACTGGTATCCTACTTATTAACTCTCCCCTCTCTCTCTCCTTTCGCTGGTGACATCCATTAATACTTGCCCCATCTAGACTGTTTTTATCCCCCCTTTGATCAATCTCTCCCTCTCTCGCTTCAACCCTGGTGGACATCCATTAAACTTTCAAACATCTAGACTGTATATCCTACCTATCCTACTTTAAAACTCTGTCCCCTCTCTCCTCGCTTTGCCGGTGAACATCCATTTAATACGTTTCCCATCTAGACTTTATCCTACCCTTATAACTTCTCTCCCTCTCTCGCTTCGCCTGGTGACCTCCCTTAATACTTTCACATCAGACTGTTATCCCCCTACCTTATAAACTCTTCTCCTCCCTCTCTCGCTTCGCCTGTGTGACATCCATTAAATATATTAACTCACATCTAGCCTTTGTGTTATCGCTAACCTTTAAACTCTCTCCCTCTCTCGCTTCGCCTGGTGACATCCTTAATACTTTCACTCTAGACGTATCTTAACCTTTATAACTCTCTCCCTCTCGCAGCTTCGCCTGGTGACATCCATTAATACTTTCACATCTAGACTGTTATCCTAATCCGAACCTTTATCAACTCTCTCCCTCTCTCGCTTCGCCTGGTGACATCCATTAATACTTTACCCTCCTAGACTGTTAATCCTACTTTTATAACTCTCTCCCTCTCATCGCGAGGTGCGCCTGGTTGACACCATTAATACTTTTCACATCTAGAAACTGTAAATCTTACCTTTTATAACTCCTCGCCCTCTCTGCTCTCGCTTCGCCTGGTGACATCCATTAATCGTTTCAATATAGACGGTTATCCTAAACCTTTATAACTCTCTCTCTCCCTCTCTCTCTTCGCTTCGCCTTGTGACATCCATTATACTTTCCCATCTAGCTGTTATCCTACCTGTATAACTCTCTCCCCTCATCCTCTCCTCTCGCTCGCCTGGTGACATCCCATTAATACTTTCACATCTAGACTTTATCCGACCCTTTAGAACTCTCTCCCTCTCTCGCCTTCGCCTGGTGACATCCATTAATATACTTTCCCATCTAGGAAAAGAAAACAAACTGTTAATCCTACCTTAAAACTCTCTTCCCTCTCCTCCGCTTCGCCTGGTGACCATCCAGCTACTACTTTTCCCATCTAGACTGTTATCCCACCTTTATAAATCTCTCCCTCTCCTCCTCTCGCTTCACCTGGTGACAATCCATTAATACTTTCACATCTAGACTGTTCTCCTACCTTTATAACGCTTCCCCTCTCTCCGCGTCGCCTGGTGACATCCTTAATTACTTTCCCATCTAGACTGTTATCCTACCTTTATAACTCTCTCTAGATAAACTCTCTCCCTCGCTCACTTCGCCTGTGACATCATACTACTTTCCCATCTATACTGTTATCCTACCTTTATAACTCTCTCCCTCTCTCGCTTCGCCTGGTGACATTCCATTACATACTTCACATCTGACCGTTATATCACCTAACCTTTTATAACTCTCTCCCTCTCATTCCTCTCGCATCGCCTGGTTAACATCCATTAATACTTTCCCCTAAGGACCGTTATCTACCCTTTAAAACTCGTCTCCCTCTCTCGCTTCGCCTGTTGTCATCCATTCATAATACTTTCACATCTAGACCGTTATCCTACCTTAGTAACTCTCCCCTCTCTCCTCGCTTCGCCTGGTGACATCCATTAATACTCTCCCATCTAACCGTTATCCTACCTTTATAATATCATCCCTCTCCTCGCTTCCCTTTGACATCCATTACTACTTTCACACATCTAGACTTTAGCCTACCTTTAATCCCTCTCTCCCTTCTCTCGCTTCGCTTCGCCAGGCTGACATCCAATAGATGACTTTCACATCTAGACTGTTTCCTACCTTTATAACTTCTACCTCTCTCCGCTGTCGTCTGGTGTCATCCATTGTAAATACTTTCACATCTAGACTGGTTATCCTTCCTTTATACTCCTCCTTCTCCTCTCTCCCTCCTCTGCGCTTCGCCTGGGTTGACATCCATTAATACTCTCCCATCCATAGAACATTTTTTCTCCTACCCTTTATAACTCTCACTCCTCTCTCATTCGCTTCGCCTGGTGACATCCATTAATACTTTCCCATCTAGAACTGTTATCCACCTTTTAAACCTCTCCCTCTCTCCTTCGCTTCGTCTGGTGACATCCATTAATACTTTCACATCTGACTCTGTTATCCACTCATTTATAACTCTCTCCCTCTCTCTGCTTCGCCTGGTGACAATCCATTAATCTTTCACATCTAGTACGTGTATCCTACACTTTACAACTCTCTCCCTCTCTCGCTTCCCTGGTGTAGCATCCATTAATACTTTCCTCTAGACGTTATCCTCCTACCTTATAACTCTCTCCTCTCTTCTATCGCTTCGGCCTGGTTGACATCGCATTAATACTCTCTCACATCTAGACTGTATTTATCCTACCTTTGTACTCCTCCTCCCCTCTCGTCTTCGCCTGGTGAGCAATCCATTAATCTTTCCAATCTATGCTTTTATCCTACCTTTTATCACACTCGCACCCTCTCCCCCTTCGCCATGTGACATCCAATAATACTTTCGGACATCTAACTGTTATACCTAACCTTTAGAACTCTCTCCCTCTCCTCGGCTTCGCTGGTGACATCCGTTAAATACTTCCACATCTAGACTGTTAGTCCTCCCTTATCAACTCTCCCCCTCTCAGCTCGTCCTGGTGACATCCATTTGACATACTTTCCCCATCTATACTGGTTATCCTACCTGTTATAATCTTCATGCATCACATCTCTCGCTTCCCTGGTGACTCATTAATACTTTCACTACTAGGCTGTTATGCCTACTCTTTATACTCTTTTATCTAACTCTCTCCTCTCTCCTCTCTTCAGCCTTCCCTCCTGGTGACATCCTATTATCTTTCACATCTAGACTTTTATCCTACCTAACCTTTATACTAATAACTCTGCCTCTCTCTCTCGTCTTCATCACATAGCTGGTGACATCCATTAAAGTACTTTCACCAGTCTAGATGTTATCCTACCTTATAACTCTCTCCTTCTTCTCTCTCAATAGTCGCCTGTGACGATCCTTATTAATACTTTCCCATCTAGACTTGTTAATCCTGCTCTTTAAACTCTCCCCTCTCTACTCTCTCCTCTCAAATTCCACATCGCTCTGCCTCGTTGGCTGTGACATCCATTAATACTTTCAACTTCTTAGACTGTGATCCTTATCCATCTTTAACTGCCCCTACTTATAGAACCATACACAACAAAATCCTCATCGTTCGCCTGGGAAAACATCCTTTCATCATTCTCACCCTTAGACTGTTATCCTACCTTTAATAATCTCTCTCACCGCGCCCTCTCTCGTCCATTCACCCTGCTTCGCCTGGTGATCATACCATTAATCTTTTCACCATCTAGACTGTTATCCAACCTTTATAACTCCTCCCTCCTCTCCTCGCTTCGCCTGTGGTGACAATCCATTAATACTTTCACATCTAACTGTTATCCTAAACCTTTATAAACTCTCTCCTCCCTCTCCTCGCTTCGCCTGGTGACATCCATTATATTTCCTCCATCTAACTGGGTATCTACCTTTATAACTCTCTCCCTCTCTCTCTTGCCTGTGACATCCTTAATACTTTCACATCTAGACTGTTATCTACCTTTATAACTCGCATCCCTCCTCACAGCTTCGTTCCAGGTGACATCCAATTATACTTTCAACACTAGACTGTTTTTATCCTCCTTTATAACTCTCTCCCTCTCTCGCTTCGGCCTGGTTGACATCCATTAATACTTTCCCATCTAGACTGTTAGCCTACCTTTATACTCTCTCCCTCTCCCGTTCGCCTGGTGACATCCATTAATAACTTTTCACATCTAAACCGTATCTACCTTTATAAACCCTCCCTCTCTCGTCTTCTCCTGGGACATCCATTAAACTTTCCCATCGAGAACCGTTATCCTACCGTTAAAACTCTCTCCTCCCTCCGCTTCGCCTGTGACTTCCTTAAATACTTTCATTTCACATCTAGACTGTTTATCCTACTTTAGTAACTCTCTCCCTCTCGGTCCGCTTCGCCAGTGACATCCAATAATAAACTTTCAATCTAGACTGTTATCCACCTTTTAATAACTCTCTACCTCTCTCGCTTCCGTCTGGGTGTCATCCATTAATACTTTTTCACATCTATACTGTTATCCTTCCTTTATAACTCTGCCCTCCTCTTCCCTCTCCTCGCGTCGCTGGTGACATCCATTAATAGCATACTCTCAACTCTGCCCATCTAGACCTGTTATCCTACCTTTATAACTCTCTCCCTCTCTCCTCTCTCCCCGCTTTGGCTGGTGACATCCATGAATAACTTTCACATCTAGCCTGTTTTATCCTCCTTTATAACTCTCTCCCTCTCCTCCTCTCGCTTTCGCCAGGTGGACATCCCTTAATAACTTTTCACATCTAGACCGTTATCCTACCTTTATAACTCGCCTCCCCTCTCTCGCTTCGCCTGGTGACATCCATTAATACTTTCCCCACCTTCCATCTAGACCGTTATCCTACCACCTTTAAAACGCTCTCCCGCATCGCTTCGCCTGGTTTCACCATTAATACTTTCACTCTAGACTATGACCGTTATCCTACCTTTATAACTCTCATCCCTCTCTCCCCTCGTCTTCGGGCCCTGGTGACCATACCTTAATACTCTCCCATCTAGACTGTTATCCTACCTTTATAACTCTCTCCCTCTCTCCTTCGCTTCGGCTGGTGACATCCATTATACTTTTCACATCTAGACTGTTTATCCGACCTTTATACCTCTCTCCCTCTCTTTGCTTCGCCAGGTGACATCCATTAATACTTTCACATCTAGACTGTTTCCTACCGTTTATCACTCTCTCCCTCCTCCTCGCTTCGCCTGGTGACACTCCATTAATACTTTCCCATCTAGACGGTTTCCTACCTTTATAACTCCTCTCCCTCTCTACCTCGCTTCGCCAGTGCAAGATCCATTAATACTTTCACATCTAGACTGTTATCCTACCTTATAACTCTCCTCCCCTCCTCGCCTTCGCCTTGTGACAATCCATTAATACTTTCCATCTAGACCGTTATCCTACCTTTATAACTCTCTCCCTCTCTTGCTTTTTCGCAGGTTTTGACTCCATTAATACTTTCACACTAGACTGTTATCCTACCTTTATAACTCTCCCTCCCTCTCCTTCTTTCGCCTTGTGACATCCATTAATACTTTCCCATCTTCTAGACTGTTATCCTACCTTTATAACTCTCTTCCCTCTCTTCTCGCTTCGCCTGGTGACTCCATGAATACTTGCACAGCTAGACTGTGAATCCTACCTTTATAATCTCTCCCTCTCTCGCTCGCCTGGTGGACATCCATTAATCCTTTCACATCTTGACTGTTTTTCCTACCTTTCTAACTTCTCCCTCTCTCCGCTTCGCCTGGTGACATCCATTAATACTTTCACTATCTAGACGGTTATCCTACCTTATAACGCTCTCCCTCTCATCACTTCGCCTGGTGGACTCCATAATACTTTCACATCTAGACTGTTATCCGACCTTTTATCCTCCTCCCCCCTCTCGCTTCGCCTGGGTACACCATTAATCCTTTCCCCATCTAGACTGTTATCCCTACCTTTATACCCTCTCCCTCTCTCGCTTCGCCTTGGTGATCAATCCATATACTTTCACCTCTAGACTGTTATCCTCCTTTAATACTCGCTCCCTCTCTCCTCCTCTCTACTCTCGCTATTCGCCAGGTGACATCCATTAATACTTTCACTCTAACTGTTATCCTACCTTTATAACTCTCTCCTCTACTCCCTCTCTCGCTTCGCTGGTGACATCCATTAATACTTCCCCATCTAGACGTTATCCTACCTTTTAGAATCTCTCCCTCTCTCGCTTTGCCCTGGTGACATCCATTAATACTTTCACATCTAGACCTTATCCACCTTTTATATCTCTCCCTCTCGTCTTCGCCTGGTGACATCCATTAACTACTTTTCCCATCCAAATAGACCGTTATCCTACCTTTAAACTCTCTCCTCTCTTCCCTCCGCTTCGCCTGGTTGACATCCATTAATTACTTTCACATCTAGAATGTGTACCTACCCTTTATAACTCTCCTCCCTCTCACTCCTCTTCGCTCTCCAGTGACATCCATAATACTTTCACAGGGGTCTAGACTTTTATCCTACCTTTATAACTCTCACCTCTCTTCCGCTCTCGCTTCGTCTGGTGTCATCATTATACTTTCACATCTAGACTGTTATCCTTCCCTTTTATAACTCTCTCCCTCTCTCCTCTCGCTTCGCCTGGTGGACATCCATTAATACTCTCCCATCTAGACTGTTATCCTACCTTTATAACTCTCTCCCTCTCTCGCTTCGCTGGGTTGGACCATCCCTTAATCTTTCACATCTAGACTTGTAGTCCTACCTTTTATAACTCTCTCCCTCCTCTCTCTTCGCCAGGTGAACATCCATTAATACTTTCACATCTAAGACCGTTATCCTACCTTTACAACGCTCTCCTCCTCGCTCTTCGCTGGTGACATCCATTACTACTTTCCCATCTAGACCGTTCTCCTACCTTTAAAACTCTCTCCCTCTCTTTCGCTCGCCGGGTGTCCATCCATTAATATTTCACAGCTAGACCGTTATCCTACCTTTATAACTCTCTCCCTCTCCGCGCTTCCTGGTGACTCCATTAATACCTCCTCCCATCTAGAACTGCTTATCCTACCTTTATAACTCTCTCCCTCTCTCATCCCCTCTTGTTCTCCTGGTGACCATCCATTAATACTTTCACATCTCTGACTGTATCCTCACCTTATAACTCTCTCCCTCTCTCGCTTTCGCCATGTGGACATCCAATAAAATACTTTCACATCTAGATCTGTTAATCCTACCTTTATTCTCTCCCTCTTCCCCCCCTCTCTCGGCTTCGCCTGTGACATCCATTAATACTTTCCTCCCATCTAGACTGTTATCCTACCTTTATAACTCTCCTCCTCTCTCCCTCTTCTCCTCTCGCTTCGCCTGGTTACATCCATGAATACTTTCCCATCTATACCTGTTTATCCTACTTTATACATCCGCTCCCTCTCTCCGCTTCACAACCTGTGACATCCATTAATACTTTCACATCTAGACGGTTATCCTAATCCTACCTTTAATAACTCTCTCCCTCCTCTCCGCTTCGCCTGTGACATCCATTAATACTTTCATAAACATCTCGACTGTTATCCTACCTTTATAAACCTTTCCCTCGCTCCATCCGCTTCGCCTGGTGACATCCTTAATACTTCACATCTAGACTTGTTCTCCTACCTTTATACCTCTGTCCCTTCTCCTCGCTTCGCCTGGTGTGACAAGCCATTAATACTTTCCCCATCTAACTGTTCTCCCTAACCTTTAAAACCTCTCTCCCTCCTCTCACTGGTTCGCCTGGTTACATCCATTAATACTTTCCCATCTAGACTGTTATCCTACCTTTATAACTCTCTCTCCCTCTCTCCTCTTCGGCTCAGCCTGGTGACATCCATTAATACTTTCACATCTAGACTGTTTATCCTACCCTTTATAACTCTCTCCCTCTCACTCTCCTCCGCTTCGCCTGGTGACATCCATTTATACTTGCAACATCTATAATGTTTATCCTACCTTTATAACTCTCTCCTCTCTCTGGGGGGAGGGCTTCGCCAAGTGACCTCCCATTAATACTTTCCCTCTAGACTGTTATCCTACCTTTATAACTCTCACTCCCTCTCGCTTCGCCTGCCTGACATCCATTAATACTTTCACTTCCCTTTCCCATCTAGACTTTTATCCCTACCTTATAAACTCTCTCCCTCCCTCCTCCTCTTCGCTTCGCCTGGTGGACAAATCCCTTTACTACTTTCACATCTATACGCTTATCCTACCGTTTATAACTCTCCTCCCTCTCATCGCTCGCCTGGTGACAGCCATTAATACTTTCCCCATCTAGACCGTTATCCTAACTTTAAACCTCTCGTCATCCCTCGCTCGCTTTCGCCTTGGTGTCATCCATTAATACTTTTCCCATCTAGACGTTATCCTAACCTTTATACTCTCTCCCTCTCCGCTTCGCTGGTGGTGACATCCATTAATACTCTCCCATCTAGCTGTTATCCTACCTTTATAACTCATCCTCTCTCGCTTCCTCCTTGTGACGACTCCATTATACTTTCACATCTAGACTGTTATCCTATACCGTTAACTAACTCTCTCCCCTCTCTCTCCTCGCTTCGCCAGGTTACATCCAATAATACTTTCACATCTAGACTGTTAATCCTACCTTTAAACTCTCTACCTCTCTCGCTCGCCTGGTGACATCCTTAATACTTTCACACTAGACTGTTATCCCACCTTTATAACTCTCTCCCTCTCTCGCTTTCCCTGGTTGACATCCATTAATATTCACAGCTAGACTGTTATCCTACCTTTATACCTCTCTCCTCTTCTCTCGCTGTCGTCTGGTGTATCCATTACTACTTTTCACATCTAGAACTGTTATCCTTGCCTTTAGAACTCTCTCCCTCTCTCGCTTCGCCTGGTGACGGGATCCATTAGACTCTCCCTCTGCGTTATCCCTACCTTAAACCTCTCCCTCTCTCGCTTCGCCTGGTGACATCCATTAATACTCTCCCCATCTAGACTGTTATCCTACCTTTATAACTCTCTCCCTCTCTCTCTCTCGTGCTTCGGGTCCTGGTGACATCCATTAATACTTTCCCATCTGACCGTTATCCTACCTTTAAAAACTCTCTCAACGCTCTCCCTCTCCTCGCTTCGCCTGGTGTCATCCAATTAATACTTTTTCACAATCTAGACCTGTTATCCTACGCTTTTATAAAACTCCTCCTCTCATCTTTTTTGCCTGGTACAATCCTTTAATACTTTCACATCTAGACTGTTTATCCTACCTTATAACCTCTCCCTCTCATTCCCTCTCCTCCGTTCGCCTGGTGACATCCATTATTACTTTCACTCTAGACTGTTATCCCTCTTTAATAACTCTCAATCCCTCGCTACTCGCTTCGGCCTGTGCCATCCATTATACTTTTCCCAGCTATACTGTTATCCTACCTTTATAACTTTCCCATCTAGACTGTTTATCCTACCTTTATACTCTCTCCCTGCCTCTATCGCTGTCGCCCTGGTACAATCCGTTAATACGTTTCGCCATCTAGACTGTTATCCTACCTTTATAACTCTCTCCTCTCTCGCTCGCCTGTTGACATCCATTATACTTTCCCATCTAGACTGCTATCTTACCCCTTATAACTCTCGTCTCCCTCTCGCCTCTCTCCCTCGCTCGCTGCGCCTGTGACATCCATTATACTTTTACATCTAGACTGTATCTACGCTTTATAACTCTCTCCCTCTCTCCGCTTCGCCTGGTGACTCCATTAATACGTTCACATCTAGACTTTATCTAACCTTATAACTCTCTCCCTCTCTCGCTCGCCTGTGACATCCATTTATACTTTCCGCCATCTAGACTTTTATCCTACCTTTATAAACTCTCTAACTACTCTCTTCCCTCTCGTTTGCTTCGCCTGGTGACATCCATTAATACTTTCACATCTAGACTGTTTTATCCTACCTTTATAACTCCTCCCTCTCTCGCGCTTCGCCTGGTGACATCCCTTAATACTTTCAGCATCTCTAGACTGTTTATCCTACCTTTATTAACTCTCTCCCCTCTTTCGCTTCGCCTGGTGACCTCCTTAATACTTCCCGCGAGACTGTGATCCTACCTTGATTACTCTCTCCATCTCTCCGCTTTGCCGTGACATCGTTAAACTTTCCCACTAACTGTTATCCTAAACCTTTATAACTCTCTCCCGCTCCTCGCTTGCCCTGGGACATCGTTAATACTTTCCCATCTAGACTGTTATCCTACATTATAACTCCGAGCGCTCCCTCTCTCCGCCTCTCTTTGCCCTGGTGACATCCGTTACTACTTTCCCATCTAGAACTGTTATACTACCTTATCACTCTCTCCCTCTCTCGCTTCGCCTGGTGACATCCGTTCAATACTTTCCATCTAGACTGTTATCCTACCTCTAAACTCTCTCCCTCTCATCGCTTCGCCTGTTGACAGCCATTAAATACTTTCACATCTAGACGTTAACCTACCTTTATTTAATCTCTCCCTCTCTCGCTTCTCCTGGTGACATCCATTCATACTTCCGCCCATCTAGACTGTTTTTCCTAAACCTTTTATAACTCCCTCCCTCTCTGTCTCTTCGTCGCCAGGTTGACATCCAATTAATACTTTCAACCTCTAGACTGTTTCCTACCTTTATACTCTCTCCCTCTCCTCCATCTTCGGCCTGGTGACATCCATTAATAACTTTCACACTAGACTGTTATCCTACCTTTATAACTCTCTCCCCTCTCTTCTCGCTTCGCCTGGTGACATCCTTAATACTTTCCTCCCATCTAACTGTTATCCTACCTTTAATAACTCCTCCCTCTCCTCCGCTTCGCTGGTGACATCCATTTATACTTTCCCATCTAGAAGAACCGGTTCTCCATCCTACTTTTAACTCTCTCCCTCTCTCGGCTTCGCCTGGTGACATCCATAATAAACCCCTTTCACATCTAGACTGTATCCTACCGTTTAAACTCTCTCCCTCTCTTCCCTCTCTCTCGCTTCGCCTTGTTACATCCATTAAAATACTTTTCCCATCTAGACTGTTATCCTACCTTTAAACTCTCTCCCTCTCCTCGCTTCGCCTGGTGACCTCCATTATCTTTCATCACGATCTAAGACTGTTTCCTAAACCTTATACTCTCTCCCCTCTCTCGCTTCGCCTGGTTACATCCATTAATTCTTTCACTTTCCCATCTAGACTGTTATCCAACCTTATAACTCTCCTCTCTCTCTCGCTTCACCTGGTGACAATCCATTCAACACTTTCACATCTAGACCTGTTTATCCTATACCTTATACTCTGTCCTCTCTCGCTTCGGCCCTGTTGACATCCATAATACTTTCACATCGAACTGTTATCCTACCTTTATAACTCTGTCCCTCTCTCGCTCGCTGGTGACATCCATTAATACGTTCCCATCTAGAACTGTTATCCTAAACCTTTATACCTCTCCCTCTCTCCCTTCGGCCTGGTGACATCCTATACTTCCCATCTATACTTTTATCCACCTTTATAACTAACTCTCTCCCTCTCTCCCTCTCTTCTCCTGGTGACCTCCATTAATATACTTTCACATCTAGACTGGTATCCTACTTTATAACTCCTCTCCCGCTCCATCTCGCTTCGCCTGGTGACATCCATTAATACTTTCACATCTTGACTGTATCCTACCTTTAGAACTCTCTCCCTCTTCCGCTTCGCCTGGTGACATCCATACTACTTTCACATCTGACTGGTTATCCTACCTTTATAACTCTCCTCCCTCTCCTCTCGCTATCGCCTGGTGGACATCCTTAGGATACTTCACATCTAGACTGTTAATCCTCCTTATAACTCTCTCCCCTCTCCTCAGCTTCGCCTGGTGAAATCCATTAATACTTTTCCCATCTAGACTGTTATCATACCTTTATAACTCCTCCCGCTCTCGCATTCGCGCTGTGCCATCCATTAATACTTTCACATCTAGACTGTTATATCCTTACCTTTATAACTCTCTCCCTCTCTTGCTTCGCCAGGTGGACATCCATAATCCTTTTCACATCTAGACTGTTATCCTACCTTTATAATACTCTCTAACTTCCTCTCTCTCTCATCGCTTCGCCTGGTGACATCCATTAATACTTTCCCATCTAACGTTATCCTACCGTTATCGCTCTCCTCTCCCTCCTCTCTCGCTTCGCCTGGTGACATCCATTAATACTTTCAACATCTAGACTGTTCTCCTACCTTTATAACTCTCTCCCTCTCGTCAGCTCGCCGGGTGACATCCATTATAAGTTCACATCTTGCCTGTTTTCCTACCTTTCACTCTCTCCCTCTCTCCCTCGCTTTCGCCCTGGTGACATCCATTCATACTTTCAACATCGAGCTGTTAAATCCTACCTTTATAAACCTCTCCCCTCTCGCTCGCCTTGTGACATCCATTACTACTTTTCACATCTAGACTGTTATCCTACCTTTATAACTCTCTCCCGCTCTCGCTTCGCCTGGGACATCCTTAATACTTTCCCATCTAGACGGTTATCCACCTTTATAAACTCTCTCCCTCTCTCGCTTCGCCTGGTGACTCCTTAATACTTTCACATCTCGCCGTTATCCTATGTTATCCTACCTTTATAACTCTCTCCCTCTCTCGCTTCGCCAGGTGACATCCATTAATACTTTCACACTAGACTGTTTTTAATCCTTACCTTTATAACTCTCTCCCTCTCTCGTCTTCGCATGGTGACATCCCTTAATACGTTTCCCATCTAACTGTTATCCTAACCTTTATAACTCTTCCCTTCTCTCTCGCTTCGCCTGGTGACCTCCATTCCTACTTTCACATCTAGACCGTTATCTAGCCTTTATTATAAAACTCTCCTCCCTCTCTCCTCGCTTCGCCTGAGTGACTCCATTAAAAAATACTTTCCCCTCTGAACCGTTATCCTACCTTTAAAACTCTCTCCCTCTCTCTCCTCGCTTCGCCTGGGACATCTATTAATACTTTCACCGCTAGAACGGTTATCCTACCTTTATAACTCTCAGCCCTCTTCCGTCGCGATTCCGCCAGGTGGCATCCACTAATAACTTTCATCACACATCTAAACTGTTATCCTACCTGTTATAAACATCTCTCCTCTCCTCGCTCGTCTGTGTCACCATACTCTTTTGTCCCCCCCACCCCCCCACATCTAGACTGTTATCTTCCTGTATAAACTCTCTCCCTCTCTCCCTCTCTCCTCGTTCTCCGGCTCCTCTTCTCCGCTTCGCCTGGTGACATCCATTAATAACAATACTCTCCCATCTAGACTGTTATCCTCAACCTTTATATTAAACTCTCTCCCTCGCTCTCGCTCGCCTGGTGGACAATCCAATTAATACTTTCCATCTAGACTGGGAAATCCTACCTTTAAACGGCTCTCCCTCTCCTCGCGTCGCCAGGTGACATCCATTAATCTTCACATCTAGATCTAGACCGTTATCCCTCCTTTACCACTCTCCTCCCTCCTCATCCGCTCGCCTGGTGACATCCATTAATACTTTCCCCATCTAGAGACCGTTATCCTACCTCTAAAACTCTCTCCCCTCATATCGTCCAGCTTTCGCCTGGTGTCATCCATTAATACTTTCACATCTAGACCGTTTACCTACCTTTATAACTCTCTCCCCTCTCGCTTCGCCTGGTACATCCATTAAACTCTCCCATCAGACTGTTATCCTACTCTTTATAACTCTCTCCCCCTCCTCCTCGCTTCGCCTGGTGACATCCATTAATACTTTCACATCTAGACTGTTATCCAGCCTTTATACTCTCTAACTCTCTCCCTCTCTCGCCTTTCGCCAGGTGACAATCCACTAATACTTCACATCTAGACTGTTCTCCAACCTTATACTCTCCTCCCTCTCTCCAGTCGCTCGCCTGGTGCCATCCAGTAATCCTTTCCCATCTAGCTGTTATCCTACTTTATAACTCTCCTCCTCTCCATCGCTTCGCCTGTGGACATCCATTAATACTTTCCCCATCTAGACTGTTTATCCTAACCTACCTTTATAAATCTCTCCCTCTCTCAGCTTCACCTGGTGACATCCATTAATACTTTCACATCTAGACTGTTATCCTAGAACCCTTTAATTAACCTCTCCCCTCTCTCGCTTCGCCTGGTGACATCCATTCTACTTTCACATCTAGCGGTATGACTGTTTACTCCCTAACCGGTTTATAACTCGTCCCTCTCTCGCTAATCGCCTGGTGACATCCATTAGATACTTTCACATTAGACTGTTTCTCCTACCTTATAACTCTTTCCCTCTCTCCCCTCTCTCGCTTCGCCTGGTGACATCCCTTAATACTTTCCCATCTAGACCTGTTTAGCCCTTTATAACTCTCTCCCTCTCTTACACTTTCGCCTGGGGTGACTCCATTAATCTTTCCCTCTAGACTGTTTGCCTACCTTATAACTCTTCTCCCCTTCTCTCCTCGCTTCGCTGGTGGACATCCATTAATACGTTCACATCTAAGAGCTGTATCCTCCCTTTATAACTCTCATCGCCTCTCCTCGCTCGTCGCCTGTGACATTCCATTTATACTTTCACATCTAGGACTGTTCCCTAACCTTTATAACTCTCTCCCTCTCGTTTCGCGTCGCCAGGTGACCATCCATTAATACTTTCACATCTAGACTGTTATCCTAACCTTTTTAATAAATCTCTCTCCTCTCTCCCGCTTAGCCTGCTGACAGCCCTTAATACTTTCCCATCTAGACTGTTACCTAAACCTTTATTAACTCTCATCCCTCTCTCCATCCTCGCTTCGCCTGGTGACATCCATGAATCCTTCACATCTAGACCGTTTCCTATCCTACGTTATCCTCTCTCTCCGTCCCTCTCTCAATCGCTTCGCCTTGGTGGACACACATTAATTCTTTCCCATCTAGACCGTATCCTACCTTTAAAACTCTCTCCCTCTCTCTCTGCTTCGCCTGGTGTCATCCATTACTACTTTCCCACTAGACCGTTATCCTACTTGATAACTCTCCCCTCTCCTCTCGCTTCGCCTGGTGGACAATCCATTAATACCTCCCATCTAGACCTGTTAATCCTAACCTTTATAACCTCCTCCCTGCTCTCCTCGCTGTCGCATGGGGTGACATCCATTAAATACTTTCAACATCAGACTGTTTTTTATCCTACCTTTATAACTCTCCTCCCTCTCCTTCCCCGCTTTATCGCCAGGTGGACAATCCAATAATACTTTTCACATCTGACTGTTATCCTAACCTTTATAAACTCTCACCTCTCTCGCATTCGCCTGGTGGTACCTCCCATTTAATGACTTTCACATCTAGAACCTGTTACCTAACCTTTATAACTCTCGTCCTCTCTCTCGCTTCGCCTGGTGACATCCATTAATACTTTCACATCTAGACTGTTATCCTAACCTTTATAACTCCTCTCCCCTCTCTCCGGGGGGCGCTTCGTCTGTGTAATCCATTAATACTTTCATTTCACACTAGATGTTATCGTCCTTTATAACTCTCCTCCCTCTCTCTCGCGTGGCTTGGTGACAATCCATTCATTACTCTCTCCCATCTAGACTGTTCTCCTAACCTTTATAACTCTCTCCTCTCTCAAACTCTCTCCCTCTCCTCGCTTCGCCTGGTGACATCCAGTATACCTCTCCCATCTAGACGGTTTATCCTACCTTTATAACTCTCTCCCTCCCCTCCATCCTCGCTTCGCGTGTGACAAAATCCATTTAATAGCTTTCCCTGCTCTCGACCCGTTATCCTACCTTTAAAACTCTCTCTCCCTCTCTCGCTTTCGCCGGGTTGTCATCCATTAATACTTCATTCACATCTAGACTGTTATCCTAACCTTTAATAACTCTCTCCTCTCTCGTTTTGCCTGGTGACATCCATTAATACTTTCACATCTAAGACTGATTATCTACTATTATAACTCTCTCCCTCTCTCCGCTTCGCCGTGACATCCATTAATCTTTCCTACATCCTAGACAGTACCGTACCTGTATAACTCCTCCTCCCTCTCTCGCTTCGCCTGGTGACCTCCATTAATACTTTCCCCATCTAGACGTTTATCCTAAAAAAATCCTCCTTTTATAACTTTCCCATCTAGACTGTATCCTAACCTTTATAACTCCCTCCTCTCTTCGCTTGCGCCTTGTGACATCCGTAATCCGTTCCCATCTAGACTTATCATCCTACCTTTATAACTCTCTCCTCTCTCGCTCGCATCGCCTTTTTGACAAATCCATTAATACTTTCCCCATCTAACTGCTATCTTACCTCTGTAATACCCTTATACTCTCTCCCTCTCTCATCTTTCTCTCTTCGCTGGTGACATCCATTATACTTTTAACACATCTAACTGTTGCCTACCGGTATAACTCTCTCTCCCTCTCTCCCGCTTCGCCTGGTACATCCATTAATACTTTCAAATCTAGACTGTTATCCTACCTTTATAACTCTCATCCTCTCTCCGCTTCGCCTGGTGAACATCCATTATCTTTCCCATCTAGACTGTTAGTCCTACCTTATAACTCTCTCCCTCTCTTGCTTCGGCCTGGTGAACATCCATTAATACCTTTCACATCAGACTGTTATCTAACCTTATATAGACTCTCTCCCTCTCTCCCGCTTCGCCTGTGACATCCATTAATACTTTCACATCTAGACTGTTATCCTACCTTTTATAACTCTCCTCCCCTCTCTCGCTTCGCCTGGTTGACATCCATTATACTTTCCCACTAGACTGTATCCGTACTTTATAACTCTCTCCATCTCTCATCTCTCGCTGGTCCTGGTGACATCCGTGTAATACTTTCCACATCTAGACTGGTTTCCTACCTTTATAACTCTCTCCTCTCATCCGCTTTGCCTGGACCTCCGTAATACTTTCCCATCTAGACTGTATCCTACCTTTTATAACTCCTCTCCCTCTCTCGCTTTGGCCTGGTGACATCCTTAATACTTTCCCATCTAGACTGTTATCCTCCTAACCTTTATACTCTCTCCCTCGCTCGCTTCGGCCTGTGACGATCCGTAAACGTTCCCATCTATACTGTTATCCTACCGGTTATACAACTCTCTCCCTCTCCTCGCTTCGCCTGGTGACACCATTAATACTTTCACATCTCCTAGACTGTTATCCACTACCTTTATAACTCTCTCCTCTCACTCGCTTCGCCTGTGACATCCCGAATACTTTTCCCATCTAGACTGTTATCCTACCTTTTATCACTCTCTCCCTCTCTCGCTCTCGCTTGCCAGGATGACATCCCTTAATACTTTCATCACATCTAGACTGTTATCCTATACCTTTATAAAACTCTCTAACTCCCTCCCTCTCTCAACTCCTCTCCCTCTCTCTGCTCGCCTGGTACATCCATTAATACTTTTCACAGCTAGACTGTTTTATCCTAATAACCTGTATAACTCTCTCCTCCCTCTCTCGCTTCGCCTGGTGACATCCATTAATAATACTTTCCCATGCATAGACTGTTAGCCTACCTTTATACATCCATCCCTCTCGTCCGCGCTTCCGCCTGTGAAATCCATTTAAGACTTCCCATCTGACGGTTATCCTACCTTATAACTCTCTCCCTCTCGCGCTTCGCCTGGTGACTCCCTTAATACTTTCAGCATCTAGACCTGTTATCCTACCTTTTAACTCTCTCCCTCTCTCGCTTCGCCTTGTGACATCCATTAATCTCTCCCATCTAGTACTGTTATCCCTACCTTTTATAACTCTCTCCCTCTCTCCTTCGCCTGGTGACCTCCATTAATACTTTCACATCTGACTGTTATACTACCTTTTATAACTCTCTCCCCTCTCTCCATTCGTCTTCTCGCTTCGCCTGGTGAACAATCCCTTATACTTTCCCATCTAGACTGTTAATCCTACCTTTATACTCTCTCGAGAGAGCTCTCTCCGCTTCGCCCTGGTGACATCCATTATACTTTTCTCCCATCTAGACTGTTATCCCTACCTTTATAATCTCACTTCCCTCCCTCTCCGCTCGCCTGGTGACATCCATTAATCTTTCACCATCTAACTGTTAGCCTACCTTTAATAAACTCTGTCCCTCTCTCGCTTCGCCTGGTGACATCCATTAATACTTTTTCCCATCTAGACTGTTAGCCTACCTTTTATAACTCCTCCCTCTTCTCGGCTTCGCTCTCCGCTTCGCTGTGACATCCTTAATACTTTTTCCCCATTAGACTGTTTACCTACCCTTTGAATACTCTCTCCCTCGCCCTCCGCTTCGCCTGGTGGACATCATTAAACTTTTCATCACATCTAGACCGTTATCCTACTTTATAACTCTCACCCTCCCTCTCCTCGCTTCGCCTGTGACATCCGTAATTACTTTCCCATCTAAACCGTTATCCTAACCTTTAAACTCTCTCCCTCTCTTCGCTTCGCCTGTGTCATACCTTACATACTTTCACATCTAGCCGTTATCCTAATCCTTTTATTATATACCTCTCTCCCTCAGTCTTCCGCTTCGCCTGGTGCCAATCCCATTAATACTCTCCCAATCTAGACCTTTATCCTACCTTAATAACTCTCTCCCCCTCGTCTCGTCCGCTCGCCTTGGGGGGGGGGGTTTGACATCCTTAATACTTTCACATCTAGACTGTTATCCTACCTTTATAACTCTCTCCCTCTTCGTCTCGCCAGGTGACATCCATATAACTTTCACTCTAGACGTATCCTAACCTTTATAACGTCTCTAACCCTCTCTCGGCGTGCGTCTGGTGCATCCTTAAATACTTTCACATCTAGACGTTTATCCTCCCTTTATAACTCTCCAAAAGACTCTCTTCCCGCTCTCGGCTGTCGCCTGGTGACATCCATTATACTGTTCCCATCAGACCGTTCTCCTACCTTTAATACTCTCGCCCTCTCATTCGCTACTCGCCTGGTGTCATCCATTAATCCTTTTCCATCCACTTCTAGAAAGAAGACCGTTAATCCTACCTTTATAACTCTGCTCCCCTCTCCTGTCGCCGGTGACATCCATTAATACTCTGCCCATCTGACCGTTATCCGACCTTTATAAACTTCTCATCCTCGCTCGCTCGCTGGTGGACATCCATTAATACTTCCCATCGAGACTGTTATCCTCCCTTTATACTCTCGCCCTCTCTCGCTTCGCCTGGTGAATCCATTAATATCTTTCCCATCTAGACTGTTAATTCTCAACCTTTATAATCTCTCCCTCTCTCGCTTCATCACCTGGTGACCTCCATTAATCTTTCACATCTAACTGTTATCCTAACCTTTATAACTTGTCCGCCTCGGGATCGCTTCGCCTGGTGACATCCATGTAAAATTTAAACTATACTTTCAACATCGCGACTGTTATCCTACCATTTATAACTCTGTCCCTCTCTCGCTTCGCCTGGGACTCCCTTAATACTTTCCCATCTGACTGGTTATCCCTCTTTAAAAACAAACTCTCTCCCTCTCTCGCTCGCCTGTTGTCATCCCATTAATACTTTCACATCTAGACCTTTATCCACCTTTCTAAACTCTCCCCCTCTCCTTCTCGCTTCGCCAGGTGACATCCAATAATACTTTCCACATCTAGACCGTTATCCTACCTTTATAACTCTCTCCCTCTCCTCTCGCTTCGGCCTGGTGACTCCATTAATACTTTCCCCATCTAGACCGTTATCCTACCTTTAATAACTCCTCCCTCTCTATCCCTCGCTTCGGCCTGGTGACATCCATACTACTTTCCCCATCTAGAACTGTTATCCAACCTTTAAAAATCTCTTCCCTCTCTCTCTCTCTTCACCTTTGCATCCTTAATACTTTTCACATCCTAGACGTTAGTCCCACCTTTATAACTTTGTCCCCTCTCTCGCTTCGCCTGGTGACATCCATTAATACTTTCCATCTACTGTTATCCTACCTTTATAACTCTGTCCCTCTCTCGCTTGCTGGTACATCCCTAATACTTCCCATCTAGCTGTTAGCCTAACCTTTAAACGCTCTCCCTCCTCTTCACTGCGCTGGTGACATCCATTAATACTTTCTCCTCTAGACTGTTATCCTACCTTTATAACTCTTCTCTCCCTCGTCTCGCTTGGCCTGTGACATCCATTATACTTTCACATCTAGAACTGTTTATCCTACCTTTAATAACTCCTGCTCCCTCTCATCGCTCGCCTGGTGACATCCATAATACTTTCACATCTTGACTGTTATCCTACCTTGATACTCTCCCGTCCCTCTCCCCTCCCTCTCCTCGCTTCGCCTGGGTGACATCCCTTAATACTTTCACATCTAGCCTGTATCCTACCTACTTTATAACTCTCTCCCTCTCTCCCTCCCTCTCTCGCTTCGCCTGTGACTCCATTATTACTTTCACATCTAGACTGTTATCCCTCACCTTTAATAAACTCTCTCCCTCCCTCGCTTCGCCTGTGACATCCATTATACTTTCCCATCTAACTGTTATCCTACCTTTTATAACTCTCTCCTCTCTCGCTTCGCCTGGTGACATCCATTAATACTTTCACAACATCTAGCCTGTTATCCTACCTTTTAAACTCCTCTCCCTCTCTCGCTTTTCGCCAGGTGACACCATTAATTACTTTTCACATCTATACTGTTATATCCCTACCTTTATTACCTCCTCCTCTCCTCTCCCTCTCTCCGCTTCGCTGGTGACTCCATTCCTACTTCCCATCTAGAGCTGTTTATCCTAACCTTTTATAACTCTCACTCTCTCCCTCTCTCCCTCGCTTCGCCTGGTGGACCTCCATTAATAGCTTTCACATCTAGAGACCGGTATCCTACCTTTATAAACTCGCTACCTCTCTCGCTTTTCGCCCTGGTGACATCCATTTAATACTCCCTCTAGACCGGTATCCTAACTACCTTAAAACTCTCTCCTCTCCTTCGCTCGCCTGGTTGCATCCATTAATACTTTCACATCTAGACCGTTTCCTACCTTTATTAACTCCGCTTCCCTCTCTTCTCTCCTCGCTTCCGCCCTGGTGACATCCATTAATACTCTCCATTGAAAAAACCGTTATCCGCTATCTTTATACTCTCTCCCTCTCATCTCTTCGCCTGGTGACATCCAGTAATACTTTCACATCTAGACTGTTATCCTAACCTTTATACACTCTCTCACCTCTCTCTCTTCGCCAGGGACTCCAATAATACTTTCACATCTAGACGTACCTACTGTATATATCTAACTCTCTACCTCTCTCTCTCTCCGCTCCGCCTGGTGACAATCCATTAATACTTTCACATCTAGACTGTTATCCTAACCTTTATAACTCTATCCTCTCTCCGCTTCGCCTGGGTGACAATCCATTAATACTTTCCACATCTAGACTTTTATCCTCCTTTATAACTCTCCGCTCCCTCTCTCGCTTCGTCTGGTGCATCCATTAATACTTTCACATCTAGACTGTATCCTTCCTTTAACTCTCTCCCTCCTCTCCGGGCTCGCCTGTGACATCCATTAATACTCTCCCATCTGACTGTTATCCTAAACCTTTATAACTCTCATCCCTCTTCTCGCGTCGCCTGGTGGACATCCATATACTTTCACATCTAGACTGTTATCCTTCCTTTCTACTCTCTCCCCTCTCTCCGCTTCGCCTGGTGACATCCATTAATACTCTCCCATCTAGACTGTTATCCTACTTTATAACTCTCCCCTCTCTCGTCCCTCCTTCGCCTGGTGGACATCCATTAAGTAACTCCTTTCCCGCCCCTCCTAGAAACCGTTATCGCTACATTTAAAACTCTCTCCCTCTATCGCTTCCGCTGGTTCATCCATTTAAATACTTTCACATCTCACCGGTATCATCCTACCTTTATAACTCTCTCCCTCTCTCGTCTTCGCCTGTTGACATCCATTAATACTCTCCCATCTAGACTGGTTATCCTACCTTTATAACTCTCTCCCTCTCAAAAAAAAACAATCCTCTTCCTCGCTTCGCCTGGTGGACAATCCATTAATCTTTCACAATCTAGACTGTTCTCCTGACCTTTAAAACTCTCTCCCTCCCTCTCGCTTCGCCTGGTTGTCCATCCATTAATAACTTTCCCCTCTAGACCGTTATCCCACCTTTAAACTCTCTCCTCTCTCCTCTCTCGCTTCTGCCTGGTGAACATCCATTAATACTTTCCATCGAGACCGTTAATCCACCTTATAACTCTCCTCCCCCTCTCTCCTCACTTCGCCCTGGTGACATCCATTAATACTTTACCAAGCTAGACGCGTTTATCCTACCTTTTATAACTCTCCCTCTCTCTCCCTCTCTCGCTTCGCCTGGTGACATCCATTAAATACTTTCACATCTAGACTGTTATCCTACTTTATATAACTCTCTCCCTCTCTTCGCTTCGCCAGGTGACATCCAATATACTTTCACATCTAACGTTATCCTACCTTTATAACTCTCTCCCCTCTTCCTCTCGCTTCGCCTGGTGACACTCCATTACTACTTTTCACAATCTAGACTGTATCCTAATCCTACCTTTTTAAAACTCTCTCTCCCCCGCCGCTGTCGCCGTTGCATCCATGATACTTTCACTCTAGCTGTTATCCTACCTTATATACTTCTCTCCCTCTCATTCGGCGCTCGCTGGGCCTCTCCCTCTCTCGCTTCGGCCTGGTGACATCCATTATACGTTCACATCTAGACTGTTATCCTACCTTTAATAACGCTCCCCTCTCTCGCTTCGCTGGTGACATCCATTAATACTTTCACATCTAGACTGTTTATCACTACTTTTATAACTCTCTCCCTCTCTCGCTTTCGCCTGGTGACATCCATTAAGACTTTCACATCTATACTGTTTCCTACCTTTATAACTTCTCTCCCTCTCTCGCTTCGCCTGGTGACATCCATTAATACTTTCACATCTAGACTGTTATACTACTTTTATAACTCTCTCCTCTCTCGGCTCCCTCTCTCGCTCTCTCGCTTACTTTTATTTCTATATATGTGATAAACCTTACTATGTTACGTTGCGTTATAGAAAATGTGATAAACAACAGGTTTAAAGTGCTGTTTATTATAATTGTGATAAACTATACAGGTTGTACTGTGTTAATAATGTGATAACCTTACTAGGTTAGTAACTGTATTAAATATGTAACAATCCTACTAGGTTAGTCCTGTTATTGATAAATGTGAGAACTATACTAGGTTGTACTTTATTATATATGTGATAAACCTTACTAGGTTAGTACTGTTATTATATATGTACAAACCTTACTGAGGTTAGTAATGTTATTATATATGTAACACACCTACTGTTTAGTACTGTTATTATAAATGTGAGAAAGCTTACTAGTTTATACTGTTATTATATATGTGACAAACCTTACTAGGTTATACTGTTATTATAATGTACAAACCTTACTAGGTGTAGTACTGTTTATTATATATGTGACCAACCTTAACTAGTTGTACTGTTGTATTTATATATGTGACAAACCTTACTAGGTTGTACTGTTAGTATATATGCACACACCTTACCTAATTTATACTGTTATTATAATGTGACACCTTACTATGTTAGTATGTTTTTTATATATGTGCCAGACCTACTAGGTTTTAGTACTGTTATTAATATATGTAACAGAACCTTACTAGGTTAGTACTGTTTATTATTATGTGACAAACTCTTACTAGGTTAGTACTGTTATTATATAATGTGACAAAAAACCGTACTAATGTTATACTGTTGGTGCTATAAACCTTATTCTGTCCCCATACACTAAAAGAAAACAAACTTGATGACTGTGTTTATTTTCTTGCATAATTTCCAATATACATTGACAGCAATCATTTATATTAAAGTAAGGACGGCGTACTTGACTGTACATTGACCGTACAATGCGACCGTAACATCGACCCGTACATTGAACCATACATTACCTACATTGCCGTACATCGACCGTACATCGACTGTACATTGACCGTACATTGACCTACATTGACCGTACAGTTGACCGTACATTGAGACCGTACATTGACGTACATTGACCGTCCATCGACCTGTACATTGACCTACATTGATCTACCTTGACCGTACATTGACCCGTACATTTACCTACATTGACCGTACATTGATCTACATTGATCTACATTGATCCGTACAAACATCGAACCGTACAATTGACCGTCATTGACCGTACATGACCACATTGCTGCCATAGAGTAAACCTTTTGGCTTCCAGAAAACACATGCACGTTAATACAGAAACCATTGTAATGATAACTGGGGGGGGTAAAGTGGGAAGTTTTTATTAGACTTTCTTTGGAGTTCGTGTATTCTTGTTATTGTGTGGGATTACAATGTAGCTATAGACAACATCCGTATCTTCTCTACACCACACATACGGAGAGATTGCTCCGAGTAAATCTTCACACGAGAAATCAATATCAGCACGGTTGTCGGAGTGGGTGGGATTCCAAAAGGGATTTGCTCCACCGTGATTTTTAACGCTGGGCTAATTTCCTCCCGCGAAAAGAGCGCAAATGCGATAGTGAATCAGCCGCCCTTGAAGATGTCCATTCCCAGCAATGCCCCCCCGACTTGTCCTAATAACTGTGCAAGTGCCATCACCCAATAAAAGAATTACAAAGTCGGGGTCCTTCAGTTAAATGCGCCTTGCTGGTAGGGATGGTTTATTTTATTTATACTATAGTGGTACAGTTAATGGTCGATGTAAGTACAGGTCGCCAATAACAATGTGGAGTGTGGTATGGCAGAATATACATAATAATGGATAATTACGCAATGGGTACTAATGATTAAACCCTTAATCTGGATGGTTGAGTTGCCATGCGGCTTGTCCGGGAGATTGCTGGTGCCCAGGTCTAAAGATGAGCCAGTGACGTCGGTAATCTCCATCTCTGACACTAACATTTAACCTATTAAGCTTGTCTTAGTACAGATCCATACAATGAAGAATTTGAACAGGAGGTTTCGGAGTCCGGAGTTCTCCCGTGTTGCCATAGCAATGTCCAACCTTTCAACCCTTCGGCTACATTGTATCCGGCTTTTGTCTTCGTCATATCCTTCAGATGTATTGAAATTCCATTTCACACTGATTCCACCGCGCAAAAAGAGCTTCTGGTTCCTGTCCTCTGGCTCGCCGCCATCATTTCTACATCTCAAAAGCTACTCCATACTGATATAACTCACACAGCCATACTGGTACCAGCTGCTCCATACTGATATAACTCACACAGCCATACTGGTACCAGCTACTCCATACTGATATAACTCACACAGCCATACTGGTACCAGCTACTCCGATATAACTCACACAGCCATACTGGTACCAGCTACTCCATACCGATATAACTCACACAGCCATACTGGTACCAGTGTATCTGTAACCATCAGTCATACTGGTACCAATTAATAATTTTGTAGTACTGGCACCAAGAGGAGAGCCCAGATGAAACACTAATAACTGTCCATTTTCTCCATGAGATCCTGGCATGACCTCCCTCCCTAACACGCTCCTAGCAGACTTTATGGTCTGTACTAGTTTAACACATGGAAACTTACATCTACAAGATCCAGAAATCTGTTCAGAAAGATGAACGCCGAGTTCCCCCAATCCATGGCCTATAAGAACACAAAGAGGGAATTAGATTGTGTTTGTTGTGAAAACCTCCATACGGAGCCTGAATTAGATTGCGTAAGAGCAGCCCAGGGAAAGTCAGGGAGGCAAAAGCAAATTCTCAACATATGATTCCCAGAGGGAAAGAAACAAATTGAGGCTTTTAATTTAATGCCTGTGATATTAATCTGCAGCAACCAATCAGATTTTATCTAGGGGCAGTTTGACCAGTAATAAGAAAATATTTGATTGGAGCAAAGCAGGTATAGGGACCAAACCAGGTCTAGTTGAGGGAATCCACACAGAGATTAAGGAGAATCTGAGAGAAGGAATAAAACTATGTGGGCCAGAGAATAAAACTCGTCTGTACGATATATTTATCGTTTATACCTTGGCAGCCATCCCAGCTTCATAGAAGGCCTTGTCTGCAGGGAGAAGGTCCGTATGTCGAAGCAGGGAGATGCACAGTTTGGACGCCACACCCTCCTGCAGTGAGACATGGAGGGAGTGAGAAGAGTGGGGTTATGGGAAGTGGAGGGATTGCCGTTTGTGTCTGATGATGTCACTTACCAGTTGTTCTAAACCTTGGGAGGCTGAACGGACCGAGTAGTAATGTGCAATAAGTAACATCAGCTCAAACTCCTGGTGTTCGTGTGAATTCACCTCACTGGATTTCACCAAATTCTCACACTGCACCAAAAGGAGAAATTATTTTATAATGGGAGCTGCAGTGGTATATAACCTTATAAAAATCACTCAGCTATGTCACTAAGTGACTCATTTCTTATATCCCATAACTCCGCCCATTCCAGTGTTCATGCCTGGACAATGACTCAGCATTTTTTGCTGTGTTTAACATCACTAACAGAACCTGCTGGAGCTGCTTCCTGTCACTTCATAACCAATGTCTCTCTCCTCCTCCACAAAGATTTGTTTAACCCCATAGATGCTGGGATGTTCCTTTCTACTGGGTTTAAGTTACAGAAGGTAGCTTGGGGGATTTAAGGTGGAAATAGGGACAAGGCTAGAATTTAAAATGTGAATGGGGTGAGGGAATTCAATACTTATGTATTATAAGAAATAATGCGCCCCTTCACATTATAATATAAGGACATTACGCCACCTCGGAGTTCCCTGTCCTGTATAAAAGCACTCGGCCTATGGCCTCGTACTTCTATATGGTCAGGGAACTCCTCGTGGCGTAATATCCTTATATTACACTGTAAGGGGCGCATTATCCCTTATATTATGCACTGTTACAGGATCATTTGACCAGTATCGCAGGAAACATGACCATTAGCCTCATCTAAATAACTGTTTTTCTCATTTTGCCAACTTAAACAATTTGATTGGTTTAGGACTCAGCTCATAATGATGCTTACAATTCCGATTGGGTGGGAGGTAGAAAATAATCCAATACTCATGTAAGAGGCACTAGGAAGGAGACTGTTTTCTATATTAATATGCGGTACCCCTGCTGAGGGGGATGGATAATGTTCTCCGGGGTGTTCATGTCTCCTTGTTGTAGCATTGTTCACCTTTGGCCACTCACAGGTAGATATTTTGACCCAATCGACTATTCAGCTGAAATGTTTCTTTCATTTTTTTTATCAAAATCAAATCAAAAAAATAGATCAGACATTAACTTTATCTTTCAGCCTTGGGCGACCCAGGCACAGCAGGGGTTAAAAACTTTCACAGGCTCAGGTGCTCCTCCCCTTATATTCTGCAGGACCGGCAGCCTGCTTCAGTTTTTCAAGTGTCCGCTCAGGAGTTGGACTACTCTCCCTCTGTGCTTACAGGAAAGAACAGCTGGATTCTTTTCCCTTCCAGCTTTTCCCCAACAACTCTCATGACCCTACTACCCTCTCCTAGCGTTGCTGGTTCCTACCTCATACAGGAACATACAACCGACATGGATCACCTACATGGAGCAGAAACACCTCCCAAGCAAATAGTGGGTGACACCATGGCTCTCGGCAGTCCTAATGTCACTACTGATCCTAGGCTCCACGATCCGGAACAGGCATCCACCAAGACACCTCTGGTAAGGCCCCCGGGTCCTCGTGGAAAGGGCGGGAGCTCCCATTTGCAGGCGGGAACAGCTTTCCCCCATTTGGTGCGCATTGCGGAGGCGGGACTTCCGGTTCCTGCTCCCGCTCGACCGCACGGATCTCTCCTGCCTGCAGCCTCTACTCCGGCCATTAATCTACTCTCTGGGCTCCCCTGCCCTCCCCCTTACCGGTCCTGCTTCTCCTACTGCTCTCCTTTACCTAGTAGTTAGGTAGTTGGGCTACTCTACCTAGTGGCTGCTGTAGCTTACTGGTAATGCTATGTTTGAAGGTGTCTGGTTTAATTCCAGTAGTTAATAGTAAGAACAGACTTTTACAGTCTGGCTGTGATGACAAACTTACCCTCACTGGGTAAACAGTGTCCAGTAGCCTCAATCTCTACCTATACATAGAGATCTGTTATTTCTCTCCTCTCCCATTTCCTTATAACCAATGGCCAGCAGGGGGACGCTCTCGTCCCGCCACAAGGGAAATAAAAACATCATAAGTATGTGCGGCCTGTAAGACAAAATTACCCTCGGGTCAATCAGGCCCAAGGTGTGCATCAGGCACAGCTACCCATGATCCTCCTCCTGTTATCTCTAGCACAGCCGGCCAAGAACCCAACTGGGCAAGAGCGGGAACCAACATTGGCTAAATCCCTAGCCTCTTCCATATCCTCTCTGTCTGCTTCTATCTCACAGGTCCTTCAATCTGGAGAGCTAGTGACTACTGACAGGGAGGAGGACGACATTCCCGAGGAGGGTGAGGTAGATTACGACACTCCAGAACAGGAGTCTCATACAACCTTCACAGCGGAAACTGTCGACTCACTAATAAGGTCAGTGCTTAGCGCTCTAAATATCCCGGGCCCAGAGTCCCAGGAGTATCCCTCCAAAAAACTTTTCTCCCGAGCTAAGAAATCCTCAGTACAGTTCCCGTCATATGAACAATTGGATAGGATCGTTCTACAAGAATGGTCCCCCCCGGAACGCCGCCCACAACAATCCCGCCACTTCAACATCATGTTCCCATTTCCAAAATCGGATATAGAAAGATTGTCATCCCCCCCCCACTGTCGATCCCCCAGTAGCTCGTCTCTCCAGAGCCACCACTATCCTCTTTCCAAAGCGGCAACCTTTAAAGATCAACATGAACGCCGCATTGAGTTCTTAGTAAAAATATCATTCTCTGCATCAAGGGCCGCATTACGCCCCGCCTTCGCTTCAACCTGGGTAGACAAGGCTATGGAGGTATGACTTAACCAATTATACCAGGAACTCTTGCCTGATCCTGCCGAGGCAGATGCAGCAGTATATATTGGGGATGCAGAATTCTAATCCAGCAAATGAATTGCTAGATCTTCTATCTCCGTCACAGCAACCCGCAGGGTTTTATAGCTAAAAGCATGGGCGGCTGATCACGCTTCGAAAGAGGCTCTCACCAGTCTCCTATTCTCAGGAGGACAACTATTTGTTAGAAAAGATAATTTCTCAGGCACCTTTCTTAACCCACAATAGACAGGGATTGGGGATTGTAATCCTTTCGTCCAAGGGGAAACAAGCCCAAATCCGCATGACTACCTTCCCACCTATTGGGTGGGAAGATGTCTGCAATTCTTTTAACAGGAAAGGAACTCTCCTTGCACAGAAGCCTGGACTCGAAACATTATTTCCCACAGATATCGCATTGAGTTCTCCTCCCTTCCCCCAAACTGCTTCTTCCACTCCAATCTTACCAGAACTCCAACCAAACACAAGGCTCTCCAATGAGCCAAAACCGTGCTAATGGCAAAAGTGATAACCAGTACCATCGACCCTCAGATGTCAGGGTTTTTATTCCAACCTTTTCCTAGTCCCAAACCGGACGGTTCCCTCCGCCTGGGTTTAGATCTGAAGGAACTAAATCAGTACGTCAAGAAATCCCACTTCAAAATGGAATCCCTACGATCCGTAATTTTAGCCACAGAACCAGGGGACTTTCTAGCATCCCTCAACATACAGGACGCCTACCTTCATGTCCCCATCTGGCAGGGCCACCACCGCCTCCTCAGCTTTGCAGTAGGAAACCTCCATTATCAGTTCACGGCTCTTCCGTTCAGTCTTGCCTCGGCTCCCCGCGTCTTCAACAAAGTGATGGCCTGCCAGGGAGCTTTAATTAGTCTCCAAGGAATTTTCCTCCTCCCATATCTGGACGATCTATTAATCAAAGCAACCGCTTTCCTTCTGGCCGTAACACATGTCAAATCATGTTCTCAAACCCTCTTTTGGTTGGAGATTCAACCCACACATCCCCCCAGCCCCCGCAGGACATTTTCGGGCATGTTGTTCGATTCTTCCTTGCAATAGATATTTCTCCTCCCCACCCAAAAAAATCAAAACAAACAAAAAAAACGAAAGAAAAGATATCAAGGGTCTAGCCCTCCAAACAATTTCAGCCCCTCTAATATCATTTCGCCAAGCAATGAGGCTGGTAGGGAAGATGCGTCAGCCATTGATGCAGTCCCCATATGCGATGTTTTACTTGAGGCCTCTCCAACGCCACCGCCACATACTATCAGTATGGAACAAGTCATCGGACTCTCTAGATTCCAGAATGACCCTCCCACTCTCAGTGGACAACAGACACCAATCTTCAGAAAGGGAACGCCCTCTGTCTCCCTCATTGGACAGTGATCTCAACAGACGCGAGTCTGTCCGGATGGGGCGCAGTGTGTGGGTCACAGGCGATACAAGGAACATGGTCTCCGGAGGAATCTCACCTACCAATCAACGTACTAGAACCACAAGCAATTTTTCTGTCTCTCTCACTGGTCCAAAGCACTGAAATTTTTTTTGTCAGAATTCAGTCGGACATATATCAACCACCAAGGGGGCACGCGGAGTGACATGCTTCCTTTCTTGGGCAGAACACACAATCCCAGCCATATTGGCAATCTTCATCTCTGGGATTTAGAATGGGGAAGGAGACTCCCTCAGCTGACACACTCTGACCCGGGAGAATGGTCTCTCCACCAGGAGGTCTTCACGGCCTTGATCATTTGTTGGGGAACTCCAGAGATAGACATCATAGCGTTGCATCACAATCACAAGGTCCCCCTCTTCTGCTCGAGAACACAGGATCCTCAAACACACCTGGTAGATGCGCTGGTAGCCCCATGGAAGTTCAGGTTAGTATACGCCTTCCCTCTAATAGCCATAATCCCTCGCGTAATCAAAAAGATCAAACGGGAAAAGTCTCCAACAATCCTCATAACTCCTCGGTGGCCAAGAAGGTCCTGGTTCACAGAGACGCTAGAATCTTTCATTATAAGGAAGAGGGGTATTCCATCTTCAGTCATCCCAACGATGTTAGCCGCACAAAAACCATCGTCTTACAAAATATATCTCCGTATATGGCAGAGATATGTAGGCGGGGCAGTCTCTTGATGTTTTCCGGCTCAAGCCTTTGTCCTGACCAGACTCTTTTCTTCCAGCTGGGTTCCTTCTCTTAGCGCTCTTAAAAATCAAATCGCAGCCCTTGTAATCTAGTTCCAATGTAGACTAGCTATGCGAAAAGATGTCCAAACTTTTCTGCAAGTGGTGGCTCACGACCGCCTCGCAGACAATCAGTCCAACCATGGAATCTCTCTCTAGTTCTTCGGTTGCTTCAGGGCCCTCCATTCAAACCGCTAGCAGCTATATCTCTCTGCTATCCTAGAAGATTCTCTTTTTACTCGCTCTCTCTTCAATTTGGAGAGCATCAGATCTGGCGTCTCTCTCCATAGAACTGTCATGGCTCTCTCTTCACAAGGATAAAGCTATCCTTTGCCCCCATCCGGCATTTTTGACCAAGGTCATATCTTTCCATCATATTATCTTTCCATCTGAATCAGGAAATCGTTGTTTCATCCTTGTATCCTTGACCATCCTCTCTTAAGGAAAAAAGGTTACACTCTCTGGATGTAGAGCTCCAAGGATATACATCTCCAGAACGTTCACCCAAGGCTCTGTTCATTCTTTTGGAGGGTCCCCAGAGCGTCTTCTCAGACCCTAGCCCGATGGACCCGTAGTCTCATTCTGCGTTGTTATGCAGAAACAGGAGCCACTCCTCCTTTGCGGGTTGCGGCTCTTTCCACTAGAGCACTAGGTGCTTCATAGGCAGCTCGGCATGGGGCCTGAATAGATCAGATTTCTAAGGCTGCCACCTGATTGTCTATCAGCTCATTCATTACATTTTACAGGCTGGATGTGTTTGCTTCAGCTGAGACGACCCTCGGTCGGCTTGTACTGCAAGCTGCAGAGGACTAATTCTTCTGCCCACCCTTTCCTGTTAGGGACGTCCCCTGCTGTGTCTGGACCCAGACACTACGCGACACTTAAGTTTGATAGTTAAACAACTTGTCTGTTTCTTACCTATCAATTTAGTTAAGTTAATGTGTGGTTTTATCAAAAGTTACGTTTCTTATTAGAACTCCTTCGCTATCCCTCTTTGGAACAAAACTGAAGCAGGCTGCTGGTGCTGCAGAATATAAGGTGTGGGGGGGGCTGACCCTGTAAAAGTTTTAATTTTTCCAGTGTTTGCTCCTGGAGGTGGAGTACATAACCTCTGCTGTGCCTGGGTCCCCCTTCAGCTTCAGAGAAAAAGATTTTACGGTAAGTAACAAAATCTCCTTTTTTCGCCAATCGTATCATCTTAAATAGGTCAACCTATCAGATTGTCCAGTTTATTCCTGACTGACAGTCTACCCATTAGTTTATTGGTCGGTAGTCTATCGGGGTCTATCCATGGAGTCCCAGCCTCTCACACAGAACATATGGATAAAGAATACTGCATGGCAGCGACAACAAAGTCACAATGAGCAGGATACCATAGCCTTACCAGGTTGTGCAACACGTCCCGGAGGTCGGCCCAGGTGTGGTACGCGTCAGCACGGTTCAGCCCGTCTGCATTCACCATTTCCACAAAGATGCGCTTGTAGATGTTGAAGTTCTGACAAAATGAATATATAAATTTATATTTAATAAAACCGAACTCAATAAATCAACATGGCTTTGTATCACACCAATAGTGACCCCTGCTGGCGGGAGGGAGACTTTATACACTGCAACAGGTATTACACTTACCTGTGGATTGGCTGGCGTCCCGTGCTGCACATACAGGCTCAGGGCCCTGTCCCATCTCCCTTCTTTAATGAGGTGCGTAGCAAACAATGCAATGTATTTATGGAGAATCTTGTAATTCTAGAACAGGGGTTGGAAAATATATGGATCAAACTCTAATAATCCTCTGTTATATTAGGGACAGTCTGTACATTTAAAGGACATGCCCACCATTAACACTAAACAATAGTCAATTATCAATTAAATGCCCCCAACCCCAACTGATACATTCAGCACATTATTACCTGTATTACTAACCAGGTATTTAAGAATAATTATTGTCCCCATTCTGGTGGAGCAAGCTGGCCCCTCTGTCCATACAATCAATCAAGGCTGTGACAACTAATGATTGACTGCTGTTTTCCCTGATGCCTCCACTGCACATGCTCAAGCTTATAAAAAGCTCATTCAACAGAAGGAGGAAGCAGATACCTTTGTCAGAGAGGAATAGAACGTATCATTAAGGACATCTATACCGAAAAATAGGTTATTTTAAATTGACCATAACTGGAACCACCTTTTTTGTTGATCTGCCCCCTATTTCTTTAGATATCCAATCTAAAACTTCTTATATTCCAGCTGTCACTCAAGTTCCTTGCTCTCAAAAACTATTCTTCTGTGAGTAGTTTTACTGTACCTGGAATGGTGACAGAGATTTGACAGTTGGAATGCTGTATGCTGTGTGCAGGTTTCACAGTTGGTTTGTGGGGAAAGTCAGGTTGGATGGAAGTGGGAGTGGTTAAAAGAGGGAGGGGGATACTGCTCCTAAACAAAATGTGTGCTGGATTGAAAGCATGCAGCAACACACGCAAATCAGAGTAAGTGCTACTTACATGTATTCAATTATAGATTAAGATGAAGCAAAGTCATTTTTCAGTATAGTGTCCCTTTAAATATCTGGTTACAAATGCATGTAATAAACTGGTAAAAATAGTTGAGGTTGCGGGAAGATAACTGAGAAGATCACCTCTAGCCCATTGCACTGTGTGATCTTGTTTTAAGTTCACATACACTACAAACAGCAGATCAGGTCTTAGTTCCCATAATCCAATATACGAAAGCAGTCAATGTGCACACTGTCCACCTGGGTGCAGACCTCTGATTCCCCCCTGAAATATGATGCAGAGTCGCACTCCAATGCGAGAGGTGAATTTATTTCAAACTACACATCAAATAATCACGTTTCGTGAGTCTAGGCCCTCTTCATCAGGTGATGGGGGTGCAACAAACAAAAGGGTTTAAATAACCAAGTGTATCCAAGAGAGACACCCCTTCCTGGGTGTGTCTAGTGCAAATTAGCAGTGCAAATACATACAGCATCATATAAATTACTCACAAAGTGTATTATATAAAACACGGGTTATTAAAAATCTCATAAAAGTGACCTAAAGTACCATAGTGTAAGTATCTAAAAGCATCTGATAATACTAAGAAATACAGGTGATATGCATAAATACAGTGTTCATGACAAGAAATAATGATAAACAATTAGGTCTTATCTGGTTCCATTGTGTTCCGTGGAAAAGTCCAATAATCTCAGATGTGGTATTCAAAAACTTCCACAAGATGGCGATCAAGCTAAGAAGATAAAAACAACGGAAACATACAGGGAGATTAAATACTTAATATTGCGATACTTACCTTAGCCCGATCCCGCGATACAATACCTGACGAGATTACGTCTCTGTGTCTCTGTTCCCAGAAACGTCTACTTACAGATGTTCCGTATCTTTTCTTATCTGCCGTGCCATCATAGTTGGAGATATTCCTTTTATGTTCTCCAATTCTAATACGTATTTCTCTTTTAGTCTTACCCACGTAGGGTTACCACATGGGCATTTCAGTAAATAGATGCATAATAGATGTATAATGGCATTGCATGTTAGGTTCAGGGAGGAAATGAAGAGTTTTCACATTGGATAACAGAGGATATGGTACGGAATCAATTAGACAAAGTTAATATCAATAAAGCGCCAGGACCAGATGGATTGCATCCTAGGATTTTAAAAGAGCTTAGTTCAGTTCTAGCAAGACCACTGTGTCTCATCTTTTCAGATTCGCTTTTGTCTGGGGATGTGCCACTGGATTGGAAAAAAGCCAATGTAATACCAATATTCAAAAAAGGTAGTCGTTCACAGCCTGGTAACTATAGACCTGTAAGCCTAACATCAGTGGTAGGGAAGGTGATGGAAACTTTGTTAAGGGATCATATCCTTGACTTTGTCTCCAGAGATTATCTTATTAGTAGTAGTCAGCATGGATTTATGAGAAATAGATCATGCCAGACAAATTTAATTGGTTTTTATGAAGAAGTGAGTAAGAAGTTAGATTCAGGCACAGCTGTGGATGTGGTATATTTGGATTTTGCAAAAGCCTTTGATACTGTGCCACATAGGCGACTAATGTATAAACTGAGGACTGTTTGCCTTGAAGAAAACATTTGTTCATGGATAGAGAACTGGTTATTGGACCGCAAACAGAGAGTGGTGGTTAATGGAGCTACATCTATGTGGGCTAAAGTTCTAAGCGGAGTTCCTCAGGGTTCTGTACTGGGGCCGCTTCTGTTTAATCTGTTTATAAATGACTTAGAAGGGGGCATTGAGAGCAAGGTCTCTGTGTTTGCTGATGACACTAAATTATGCAGAGCTTTGGAAACTTCCAATGATGTGCAAGTGCTGCAAGCAGACCTAGATAGATTATCAAAATGGGCAGCAGAATGGCAGATGAGATTCAATGTTGATAAATGTAAGGTGATGCATTTGGGATTTAATAATCCCTGTGCCACCTACACCATAAATAACTCTGTGTTAAGTGCATCTGAAATGGAAAAAGATTTGGGGGTTCTGGTAGATAACAGACTTAGCTGTAGCAAACAATGCCAGGTAGCAACAGCTAGAGCTAGCAAGATATTGTCTTGTATAAAGAGGGGAATGGAATCAAGAGAGAAAAATATTATTCTCCCTCTTTACAAGGCACTGGTAAGGCCACATTTGGAATATGCGGTGCAGTTTTGGAATCCCATATACAAAAGGGACATCTTGGAAATTGAGGCAGTTCAGAGAAGGGCAACTAAATTAATAAGGGGAATGGAGGGGCTTGAATATGGAGGGGCTTGAATAGGTTGGACTTGATGGACGAATGTCTTTATTCAACCTTAATTACTATGTTACTATGTTACTATGTTCCAATCTGGGTGTCCCCTATAAATGATTGGGTGCTTTATTTGGGAACCAGTAGATTGCTATGTGTTAGTTCAGTCCCAATATTTCTTGCTCTTTTGTATGAAAATAAGGGGGGATTTTAAACAGACGTCCATAATCTGGATCAGATTGTAAGATACCCCAGTTACTATTTTTGTATACTGTTAGAGAGTATGGTAACGATCGGTAATCTCTCATTCTGGGGACATGCTTTTTCTTGGTTAAGTAATGTATTCCTATCTATGGCTAGAACTCTTTCTATGTCCATCGATAGTTTTTTTATTGCAGTACTCACGTGCCAGAAATTTGTTTTTCATCTCCTCTAGTCTCACTCTACACCGGCTATCCTCCTGCACTGTCCTCCTTGTCACTTTAATGTGCTAATTTGCACTAGACACACCCAGGAAGGGGTCTCTCTTGGATACACTTGGTTATTTAAACCCTTTTGTTTGTTGCACCCCCATCACCTGATGAAGAGGGTCTAGACCCTTGAAACGTTGTGATTATTTGATGTGTGGTTTGAAATAAATTCACCTCTCGCATTGGAGTGCGACTCTGCATTATATTTCTTAGTTCCCATAATACATTTTAGTGTCGCACCCTGTCACTTACCTGTTTGGATGCTGTTTCTATACATTTCTCCCACTGACCGCGTTCTGCGTACATATCCAATGCTGCCATGACATCTACACCAACAAGCTGAAAACAAAAACACAATTGATGTCTAACGTACTACAGGGGAGAGTTACAGCCAGGAGGTATGTAGAAATGATAATTTTATACAGAATGGCAGGAAAGGGGTAAATAGAGGATTGTAGAAGATGTGGAACATTGTGGAAACTAGGGGGTGGGATTAGAGGGCATTGTGGGAGTTATGAAGACGTTTATGAGTATAAAGAGGACCCAGCCAATAAGAAGAGAGGCATGGTAGGGTAACAAAATGGATGACACTCCCATGATTAAAAGGTTCTCACCGAGTCCACTTTCCCCTGATTTTTTAGATACTCTTTGTAACGGTCATCGACGTACACCTCGTACCTGTATGGGAGATGGACAGAAATGTCTCCTGTATGAGTAGCAATAACCTGCAGACTGGCAGCCAGGTTAGCACAGCCCTGTAGGTGCACAGGCAGGGAAGGAGACAAGAAGGACCTACCTGGAGTCCAGCTCTTTGGCCACCCTCTTGGCTTTGTTCCATTCCTCTCCCTGTATAAAGGCATCAATCGCCTCCTTAACAAGATCCAGGTTCAGGTAAAGTTCTGCCGCCTTAATACAAAAGGGAGAGAGAATTTCATGGCGAAATGTCCCACCCATCTAGACTGTAAACTCTTCGGGGCAGAGACCTCCCTGGCCCCCCTTATAATTTCTCTACATCCTAATTATATTTCTGAGTATTGGTCACCCATTTACAGAAGGTTTTATAATACATAAGGCTCTGGATATAGAATGGGGAGGTGCAGTGGTATAAATCCTTATAATAATCAGTTCTTTCAGTTTTAAGTATCACTTATATGCTGATGATACCCAAATCTACTTGTCCACCCCCGCGCTAACCCGTTCGTTAGTTCAATCCCAAATCTCTAAATGTCTGCTCTCTATCTCTTCCTGGATGGCGCCGCCTTAAACTCAATCTATCCAAAACGGAATTAATCATTTCCCCCTAGACTGGGACCTAGTCCTCCCATCTCCATCTCTATTGACAATATGGTCATTAACCCAGTGGAATCTGCACGCTGCCTTGGAGTGATCTTTGCCTCCTCTCTCTCCTTCCATCATCACATTAACAATGTCACTAGGACCTGTCATTTTCTCCTTCGCAATATTACCAAAATCCGCCCTTTTCTCTCTCTCTCCACTACTAAAATGCTCATCCATGCCCTTATAATCTCCCGTCTGGACTGCTGTAATATTCTACTACTTGGACTCCTGGCCTCTCATCTCTCTCCTCTCCAGTCTATCTTAAAATGCTCATCCATGCCCTTATAATCTCCCGTCTGGACTACTGTAACATTCTACTACTTGTACTCCCGGCCTCTCATCTCTCTCCTCTCCAGTCTATCTTAAAATGCTCATCCATGCCCCTATAATCTCCCGTCTTGACTACTGTAACATTCTACTACTTGGACTCCCGGCCTCTCATCTCTCTCCTCTCCAGTCTATATTAAAATGCTCATCCATGCCCTTATAATCTCCCGTCTTGACTACTGTAACATTCTACTGCTTGGACTAACGGCCTCTCATCTCTCTCCTCTCCAGTCTATCTTAAAATGCTCATCCATGCCCTTATAATCTCCCGTCTTGACTACTGTAACATTCTACTATTTGGACTCCCGGCCTCTTATCTCTCTCCTCTCCAATCTATCTTAAACTCGGCAGCTTGGATCATCTCGCTCTCCTCTAAAAGAGAACCCGCAACAATACTTCAGTCCATAGGGTGGCTTCCCATCAAACAAAGAATCCTATTCAATACCCTGCTTTTAACCTTTAAATCCCTTCACTCTACTGCACCTCCCAATTATCTTCTCTCTTGGTCCCTTATGTTCCAGGCTGTGCCCTGCGTTCCTCGCAAGGAAATCTTCTCCACAAACCTCCAACTAACACTGCTGCCTCCCGCCTTAAACCATTCTCTCTTGCTGCTCCCTACCTTTATAACTCTCTCCCTCTCTCGCTTCGCCTGGTGACATCCATTAATACTTTCACATCTAGACTGTTATCCTACCTTTATAACTCTCTCGCTTCGCCTGGTGACATCCATTAATACTTTCACGTCTAGACTGTTTCCTACCTTTATAACTCTCTCCCTCTCTCGCTTCGCCTGGTGACATCCATTAATACTTTCACATCTAGACTGTTACCTACCTTTATACTCTCTCCCTACTCCTCCACTCTCCTCTTCGCCTGGTGACATCCATTAATACTTTCACGTCTAGACTGTTATCCTACCTTTATACTCTCTCCCTCTCCTGCTTCCCTGGTGACTCCATAATACTTTCACACTCTAGACTGTTATCCTACCTTTATAACTCTCTCTCTCTCTCTCGCTTCGCCTGGTGACATCCATTAATACTTTCACGTCTAGACTGTTATCCTACCTTTATAACTCTCTCCCTCTCTCGCTTCGCCTGGTGACATCCATTAATACTTTCACATCTAGACTGTTATCCTACCTTTATAACTCTCTCCCTCCTCCGCTTCGCCTGGTACATCCATTAATCCTTTCACATCTAGACTGTGTTATCCTACCTTTCTGAGCATCAGCACAACAAATGATTGTTAGCCCCTTTAAGCACTTTGTACCCACCCCTCCCACTTGTATCTGTATGTTGTCCTTCCCATTTAGATTGTAAGCTCTTCGGGCAGGATCTCATACCAAATGTCAAGGCTTGTTGCACTTATATCAATTTATACATAATATATATATTATATATATAATATTATATTTATATGCTTTCTTAACCGATGTATGAAATTGTATTTAATTTTTTTTTATCTATCTGTATAATGGCTTGTACTATCCCCTTGTTTGTATACTCTGTGTTTTATATATACAGCGCTGTGTCCCCAAGTGGGGCTAATAAATAAAAACTATACATACATACTGTATAATCTGTATTGTTATAATGTACAGCGCTGTGTCCCCAAGTGGGCTATATAAATAAACATATACATACATACTGTATAATCTGTATTGTTATAATGTACAGCGCTGTGTCCCCAAGTGGCGCTATATAAATAAACATATACATACATACTGTATAATCTGTATTGTTATAATGTCAGCGCTGCGTCCCCATTGGCGCTATATAAATAAACATATACATCATACTGTATAATCTTATTGTTATAATGTACAGCGCTGCGTCCCCAAGTGGCGTATATAATAAACATATACATACATACTGTATAATCTGTATTGTTATAATGTACAGCGCTGTGTCCCCATTGACGCTATTAAATAAACATATACATACATACTGTATAATCTGTATTGTTATAATACAGCCGTGCGTCCCCAAGTGGCCTATATAAATAAACATATACATACATACTGTATAATCTGTATTGTTATATGTTACACGCTGTGTCCCCAAGTGACGCTATATAATAACATATACGTACATACTGTATAATCTGTATTGTTATAATGTACAGCGCTGCGTCCCCAAGTGGCGCTATATAAATAAACATATACGTACATACTGTATAATCTGTATTGTTATAATGTACAGCGCTGTGTACCCAAGTGGTGCTATATAAATAAACATATACGTACATACTGTATAATCTGTATTTTTTTTTTTTTTTATCCCTGTCTGCTTTAAACCGAACAACACACTGAGGCAGCAATTGGTACATCCAAAAGACCCAATACCAAAACAGAAGAAAAGCGACATCATATATGCGGTGCAGTGCAGTGAAGATGCTCTGATTTGTATGTGGGGGAGACCAAACAGCAAACTGCATCAACGTATGGCCCCCACAGAAGAGCCAATTCCTCGGGTCAGGACTCAGCGTGTATCTGCATCTTAAGATAAAGGACATACCTTTGAAGATTGTAATGTTAACATACTGGCGAAGGAACGTGACTGGTTCAAAGAGGTGTTAAGGAGGCCATTTATGTGAAAATAAAGAAACCAGCCTAAATAGAGGTGGGGTTCGACACACAACTGTCTGCCATGTACAATGCTGTTTAACACCTTACTCTGGGCGTTCCTATAACACCTCTTAGCCACTATCTAATCCACCAAAACCCTTAACACCTGGCTGTGATATGCTAATTGGGATTTTCCAGGGTACATAATTGCCACAGATTCTTGTACTAGTCATTCTGAATTGAGAAAGCCAGTCGGATGACTAGCGAAACGTCTTCAAGAACTACATTTCAAGTCCAGTTGATCTAATTGAATACAACAGATATAATCTGTATTTTATAATGTACAGCGCTGTGTCCCCAATTGGCTCTATATAAATAAACATATACATACATACTGTATAATCTGTATTGTTATAATGTACAGCGCTGTGTCCCCAAGTAGCGCTATAAAAATAAACATATACATACATACTGTATAATCTGTATTGTTATAAGTCCAGCGCTGTGTACCCAAGTGGCGCATAATAATAAATAACTTACTACATACTGTATAATCTGTATTGTTATAACGTACAGCGCTCGTACCCAAGTGGCGCTATATAAATAAACATATACATACATACTGTATAATCTGTATTGTTATAAACGTCAGCGCTGTGTACCAAGTGGCGCTATATAAATAACATATACATACATCTGTATATCTGTATTGTTATAACGTACAGCGTGTGTCCCAAGTGGTCGCTATATAAAACATATACATACATACTGTATAATCTGTATTGTTATAATGTACAGCGCTGTGTACCCAAGTGGCGCTATATAATAAACATATACATCCATACTGTATAATCTGTATTGTTATAATGTACAGCGCTGTGTACCCAAGTGGCGCTATATAAAATAAACATATACATACATACTGTATAATCTGTATTGTTATAATGTACAGCGCTGTGTCCAGTGGCGCTTTATAAATAAACATATACATACATACTGTATAATCTATATTGTTTAATGTACAGCGTGTGTACCTAGTGGCGCTATATATATATAAACATATCATACTGTATAATCTGTATTGTTATAATTGTACAGCGCTGTGTCCCCATGTTGCGCTATATAATAAACATATACATACATACTGTATATATCTGTATTGTTTAATGTACAGCGCTGTGTCCCCAAGTGGCGCTATATAATAAACATATACATACTACTGTATAATCTGTATGTTTATAATGTACAGCGCTGCGTACCCAAGTGGTGCTATATAAATAAACATATACATACATACTGTAAATCTGTATTGTTATAATGTACAGCGCTGTGTACCAAGTGGTGCTATATAATAAACATATACATACATACTGTATAATCTGTATTGTTATATGTACAGCGCTGTGTACCCAAGTGGCGCTATATAAATATACATATACATACATACTGTATAATCTGTATGTGTTATAATGTACAGCGCTGTGTACCCAAGTGACGCTATATAAACATATACATACATACTGTATAATCTGTATTGTTATAATGTACAGTGCTGTGTACCCAAGTGGTGTCTATATAAATAAACATATACATACATACTGTATAATCGTATTGTTATAATATACAGCGCTGTGTCCCACAGTGACGCTATATAAATAAACATATCATACATACTGTATAATCTGTATTGTTATAATGTACAGAGCTGTGTACCCAGTGGCGCTATATAATAAACATATACATACAAACTGTATAATCTGTATTGTTACAATGCACAGCGCTGTGTACCCAAGTGGCGCTATATAAATAAACATATACATACTGTATAATCTGTATTGTTATAATTTACAGCGCTGTGTACCCAAGTGGCGCTATATAAATAAACATATACATACATATTGTATAATCTGTATTGTTATAATGTACAGCGCTGCGTACCCAAGTGGAGCTTTATAAATAAAATGATATATACATACATACTGTATAATCTGTATTGTTATAATATACAGCGCTGCGTACCCAAGTGGAGCTTTATAAATAAAATGATATATACATACATACATTATAAAAATCACTCAGTGATGTCACTGATGACTCATTTCTTATATCCCACTGCCCCTCCCATTCCAGGGTTCCTGCTAGAGATGGGGGGGAGGGAATTAGAAACTTTTGTATTATAAGAAATAATGCGCCCCTTCACATTATAATATAAGGATATTACACTGTAAGGGGTGCATTCAGTGTTCTCCCCAGAACTGTTTTCCAGCCGGGTGACATGGACAAGTAGCTGGATGGGACAGGAAAATTTGGTGGTGGGGAAAATGAAATGTGCACTATTTTTGCTAGTTAATTATTTTTAATTATTCTCAATTAATTAAGGTTTGACTTGCCCTTTAAACTCATGCAGTATAGCTACATTGAAACAAATACGGCCTTCTCCATATACTAACGGGAATACTGATCATCCTTGCATCATGCTCATTATACAGGTCAGGGATGACTAACGTTCGTCCCACTAGGTGTTTGAAAACTAAAACTCCCAGCATTCCTTGGTTGCAGAATGCAGGGAGCTGTAGGTTTAGAACATCTGAAGGTAACCCAAATGTAACATGGCAGCACAAGCCCATGTGACCCGCATACAGAGTACGTTGCAGGTTTGCTCTGCGGCCTTGTGGGATCTTGCACAAACTAGTTAACACGTGATAAAATAATCTCGCAGTGATAAAGGGGTCTTGACTGGGCAGTTTTTTCAGGAGTTCTTACTGACCTATTGGCACCTATTGTATTAAACCTCCATCTTAATTCTTTATTAAAAATAACAAGTGTTCTTCCAGCCGGGGTAGCCATGTGGGCCGTCTGGCTAAAAGACCCCATGGAACACTAGAGTTTCCCTTATATTACTGATGTAATTAGTTTTATTTACCTGTAACATGTGTGGTCTGTATACTCAGTGTTATAATGTACAGCGCTGCCTAAATAAACTTATACGCACATATACATATACACACATCCATACACACACATATACATACACACACATCCATATACACACACATCCGTATGCACACACATCCATATACACACACATCCATATACACACACCCATGTATACACACACATCCGTATGCACACACATCCGTATGCACACACATCCGTATGCACACCATCCATATAGAACACACCCATGTATACACCACACCCGTATGCACACACTCCTATGCCCCCACAATCCGTATGCACACACATCCGTATGCACACACATCCGTATGCACACACATCCGTATGCACACACATCCGTATGCACACACATCCGTATGCAACACATCCGTATGCACACACATCCGTATGCACACACATCCGTATGCACACACATCCGTATACACACACATCCGTATACACACACATCCGTATACACACACATCCGTATACACACACATTCGTATACACACATCCGTATACAACACCATACGTAGAATGTAGTACCGCACACAGAATATCTTTTTCAAGTTTGCTTCAATTTATTGTCCACATATACAATGCGACGTTTCGAGGATGTACAATATCCCCTTCCCCAGCAGGACAAAAAAACAATCACATGTCCACTCAGTCTCCTCCCCTTTTACCTTGTGTGGCAGGAAGTGACCTCATGGATCTCTTATTTACTTATAATCATATAGGCATTACAACCCCCTCCGATTCAATAACCTCCAAGAGTAGATTTCCTCAAAATGACAGACATTGTGTCCCCCACCCACAATTCATATCAATAAATGCAAATTGTAATCCCTATTTAAACCCTTGGGATAAAGAGTGTCCAATCCACCAAACCTCGCGCCTCTACAGGAGAGCAACCCTGTTGCCTCCTCTCTCCGGTATAAGAACAGACTCATACACACACACACACATACATACACATCCATATATACACACACACATAGTAACATAGTAATTAAGGTTGAATAAAGACATTCGTCCATCAAGTCCAACCTATTCCCTTTTTTTTTTTTTTTTTTTTTTTTTAACCCTACCTAACAGTTGATCCAGAGGAAGGCAAAAAACCCCAGCTAAAAAAGAGGGGAAAAAATTCCTTCCTGACTCCAAACGGCAATCGGAAAGTATCCCTGGATCAACCAGATCTATATGCATTAATACCAGTAATTCTCAATATTTTTAGTTTTAGAAACTTATCCAGGCCTTTTTTAAAGTTATTCAATGAACTTGCCATTACCACCCGCTGGAAGACAGTTCCATAGTTTCACCATCCGTTCTCACTGTAAAGAAACCTCTCCTAACCTGAAGATGAAACTTCTTTTCTTCCAACCTTAAAGGATGTCCCGAGTCCCTGATATGACCTATTAGTGAACAATGCACCAGAGAGTTCACGTATGGGCCATAATATATTTGTATAAGGTTATCATGTCCCCACGCAACCGCCGCTTCTCCAATGTAAACAGCCCTAACTTGTCTAATCTGCCTGCATATTCAAGCCCCTCCTTCCCCTTATTAATTTAGTTGCCCTTCTCTGAACTGCCTCAATTTCCAAGATGTCCCTTTGTATATGGGATTCAAAACTGCACCACGCATATTCCAATTTGGCCTTACCAGTGCCTTGTAAAGAGGGAGAATAATTTTTTCTCTCTTGATTCCATTCCCCTCTTTATACAAGACAATATCTTGCTAGCTCAAGCTGTTGCTACCTGGCATTGTTGCTACACTAAGTCTGTTATCTACCAGAACCCCCAAATCTTTTTCCATTTCAGATGCACCTAACACAGAGTTTTTATGGTGTAGGTGGCACAGGGATATTAAATCCCTGTGCATCACCTTACATTTCATCAACATTGAATCTCATCTGCCATTCTGCTGCCCATTTTGATAATCTATCTAGGTCTGCTTGCAGCACTTGCACATCATTGGAAGTTTCCAAAGCTCTGCATAATTTAGTGTCTCAGCAAACACAGAGACCTTGCTCCAATGCCCCCTTCTAAGTCATTTATAAACGATTAAACAGAAGCGGCCCCAGTACAAGAACCCTGAGGAACTCCGCTTAGAACTTTAGCCCACATAGATGTAGCTCCATTAAACCCACTCTCTGTTTGCGGTCCAATAACCAGTTCTCTATCCATGAACAAATGTTTTTCTCAAGGAAAACAGTCTCAGTTTATACATTAGTCGCCTATGTGGCACAGATTCAAAGGCTTTGCAAAATCCAAATATACCACATCCACACTCTGTGCCTGAATCTAACTTCTTACTCACTCTTCATAAAAACCAATTAAATTTGTCTGGCATGATCTATTTCTCATAAATCCATGCTGACTACTACTAATAAGATGATCTCTGGAGACAAAGTCAAGGATATGATCCCTTAACAAAGTTTCCATCACCTTCCCTACCACTGATGTTAGGCTTACAGGTCTATAGTTACCAGGCTGTGAACGACTACCTTTTTTGAATATTGGTATTACATTGGCTTTTTTCCAATCCAGCGGCACATCCCCAGACAAAAGCGAATCTGAAATATGAACACAGTGGTCTTGCTAGAACTGAACTAAGCTCTTTTAAAATCCTAGGATGCAATCCATCTGGTCCTGGCGCTTTATTATATTAACTTTGTCTAATTGATTCCGTACCATATCCTCTGTTATCCAATGTGAAAACTCTCATTTCCCCTCCTGCACATTGTTAATCCCTACTGTAGGATTCTCAACATAAAAGTAAAACCGATGTAAAAAAACGGTTAGCAGATTAGCCTTTTCGGCATCCTCTACAAACCACCTCATCCATTATTTAATGGTCCCACATTCTCATCCTCATTTTTTTTACCATTTATATACTTAAAAAACATCTTGGGGTTGGACTGCTTTGTTCGCAATCCGTATTTCATTTCTATTTTAGCTAGTTTAATTGCTTTCTGCCACTCTTTATTACAAACTTTTGAAGTCCCTGTAAGCCTGTTCTGTGCCTTCTGCTTCAAAATTTAAAGCCCTTTTCTTTTTTCCATTTCCCTTTTTACCTGAGCATTAAGCCATGCAGGAGTGGACCTAATTTTTTTTACACTTTTTCCTAAAGGTACCGATTTGGAAATGTTATAGTTAATATCCCTTTAAAAGTGGTCACATCTGCTCAGTATTTGCCTAGAAACAGTTCCCCCCCCAGTCTATGACAGGAGCGATTCCTTTAAAAGCTAAAATTAGCTTTCCTAAAGTTAAAATTTTTGTTAAGCCAGTGCACTTAGTTTTCCGCAACCTATATTAATGACACTAATCATGGTCACTATTCCTAAGCTTCCCATTACCTCATCTCCAAAAGAGCTCTGGGTTATTAGATATCATACATACACTACATACATACACACACTTAACATATACACAAATACATACAACACACACATACACATCAATATACACACACATCCATACAGACAGTACAGTAGACATACACACACAGCCATCCATACACACACACTTAACATTACACAATACATACAACACAACAATACACATCAAAATACACACACATCCATACTACAGTACATATACATACACACACATCCATCCTACACACACACAAACAATAACACAAATACATACAATACACACACATACACAATCAATATACCACACATCCATACATACATACAGTACATATACATATAACACATACATACATAAACAACACACCACATAACATATACACAACTACATACATACACAACAACATACATATATACACACACACCGCAAGAGGGGAGAGCAATTCTGTGGCTTTTTATAATGTTTTCTAATTCTGGCCCACATGAGTGAATCGGACGGGAGCGGACGGGGAAGTGAACAGTATTCCTACATTTTCCCTAGATACTATCGAGTATAGCCTTAATAGCCGTGTCTAAGGACCACATCAGATACAACATCCTTACCCCCAGCTCCCTCCACACAGCTGGATAGACGGTGGAGGGAATGGGTTTGACGATACAGATCTATTAGAGGCATAGTAATACCCCAACTTTGAGCTATGCCTGTCTCACCCTTACCGCGTTGTGTTTCCCAGTAGATATTAACTGAGGGCCCACAATACGAATCACCTCTAGACTTCTGCCGGGGGAAGGAACTTGATAGAGATCTCGGCTGCCTGGAACAAAACACACAGTTGTTTGAACAAATAAGGAGCAGTGGGATAAATAATTGGCTATAAATGTGGAACTGCTCTGGTTAACTCTGCCAAGGGGAAATCAAATAACTTACTGGTGAATTAAGTAATCACTATAAGACAGGGGAAACAACGGACGATCGGACCTGGAGCTAAAATACAACTCCCATAATGCTCTAGAGGCACTGCTGGATCCTGTACCTTCATCCAGCATTTCTCCATCAGTGCCTGTTTGTCCTATGTTCTTGACTTTCAGGTAGCAGTCTACAGCTCGCGCATATTCCCCTGCCTGCTCCCCCACTCGCGTGCTTGTTCCAAGATTGCCTCCGTGCCCCTGGATAACAATGATATAATTAGTACCAAGTCAATCTCTCCCCCCACTCTAGATATGACGGATAATATACCGAAATAACGGGAATCTGCCCAACCCTGGCCAACGTCCTATACTCTGTCGGGTCGGGCAAAACACACACAGGGAGCCAGTACTGATCGACCGAACATGTGCTGACAGCAGTAGTTAGTGGCATTATGGTTGGTTAGTTTCTGCCAATTAATCCCCTAACCTTATCACCCCTTACCTGACCCCCTTTCTTTGTCACCCCTCTGTCCATACTCCAGCTGTAGCTGTTCAAGCCTGGCAGGAACATACTCTTTTACGAGCGATAGCGTCACTTCCACATTCCCAGCTCCATGGGCAGGGAAAAATAGGTTGTACGGTTCTAATTGGCTTGTGTAGAAGGAGACAGGAAACGTGCAACAGAACATTCGTAGGACCCATAATCGTTTATGCCGCACCACATGCTCGGTCTCTGAGCGCGCAGTAAGAAGCTTCCGCCTTTTGAAATCCTTCTGTTCAAATGCAACCTCGCCTGGCCGACCAGCACATCCCCCATCGGCTATCTGGATCGATAGTTTCAGACACTCGCTGGGCTGCGTCCCATGTCCTGGTTATGGACGTACTTGAATCAGAGAAGGTAGATGTATATTCATACCGTACAGAAGGGCCTGCAACGTGGGATGCATTATAAATACACAGGCTGGGTCATAAGGGGCACAGTTATGCACAGGATGATTTTAATAATAAGGCTTTCAGATGCAGCAAATAAACCAATTATAAAATTTTGAATCTGGCTTGAAATTTTGCATTTTGGAAAGAGATCGGTGTCTGTTCTATGGTCTTGAAAGACATTTAAATTTCATATACATCATTTTTAATACTGTGGGTTATTTTTGTATGTTTTTTGTGTTTTTTTGATGGTTAAGGTATGGTTGCCATGGAACCGGAGGGTGGGTTCAGGGGTGCATCAGTAGGTGTGTGTACCTGTCTTCTAGGACACCTGGTTTAGTATGGTTGCCATGGAACCGGAGGGTGGGGTGGTGCTGGGGTGCATCACTAGGTTTGTATATTTGTTTCTGTGGGGGGGTTAGGGGGTTTTTTTTTTTCCATTTTAAACCAAAACCTACCTTTTTTGGTGATTTGGTATGTTTGCCATGTAAACGGAAGGGTAGGTGGTTTGGGTTGTAAGGGTGTATCAGTAGGTGTGTTTACCTGTGTCTGTGTGGTGTTAGTGGGTAGGTTTTGTGTATGAGACCATAAAGAGAGATGTCTTCCATGGGTCCTGTAGATGTTTGAAACTGCAATTATCTCAATATTCACCAACATCAAATGGCAACCAAGAATCTGGGAGTTCCCGAACATCCCTGCTATAAAATAAGTGTCATACTTCATTCATACATAAACGCATACATTGTACTTTGACATATAGATATTATTGTTCGCTTTATTGTCTTAATTAGGGCATGTCACACCCCCACAAACCTATTTATCATACATTTATCATGGGGTGTACGCTGCACAACCCAAGACTGCATAACCTACAACACCTGAAGGCTCTTCTGCTTGCTGGTTCATCTGGGAAGGCAGTTAGCCATGCCGTGACAGATGACAATCATGGCACCACCGAGCTGCTCCTCTGCATATGTGCAAACTTGTACAACAATGGGAGGACACGGCAACCTCTACGGAAGGGGCAGCAGTATTGTGATGAGTAGCTGATATCTGGGATTGCAGTCTTGGATTTTTGTTATTATAACAGTCTTTGTTATCATATTGGAACGTGTTATATATCAGTATTAATGGTCACTGTGTTTAGGGAACGCACTCACATGAGACGGCTTCTTTTGGTTTCTCTGCTTTAAAAAACAACTCAGCCTCGGCTCAGCAAACTTCCCCTGTAAGACAAGAAAAGCCCAACAGTGAGCCTGATACACGGCTAGTGCCATAGGGGGGAATCAAGGAATGGAAAACTACGGGTTGCAACAGTCTCTCACTCACACTCTCGTCCTCCAGAAAAAGGTGCGTGTTTCAAAGTGAATCTCATGAAGCTTCTCTTCGCTTCATGGCCAGGCGGGGGGGGCGAGTTCAAAGGCGAACTCAAACGTACTGAAGAGAGATGAATGTGTATTATATAATATTTATTATATGGACTGTTTTAATATATATAATAATATATCCTTATATTATAGAAATATATTTATATCCTCCATAGGAGATTGCATTGAGTTTTTAAGGAGCTACCATTGTGATGGGGGGTATAGTATTACATATAAGGGTGTATATGTATGGTGTCCTATCTCACTATTGCCATTTAAATACCGATCAGTAAAGTATATAAAATAATAGCACTGACTTATATTAGGTACATACAGCACAAATTACAAAATACATAATAATTACTTACAACACAGAGCGGGATCTCTATTTCTCAAATTGGAATGGTCAATGGCAATGTAATCTAAAAAAGCTATACAGAATGTGATGTGTATGTTAACGACAAATACACCAAGGCTCCTTATAACATCTCCAGCCTGCAGGTGGCATCATTGAGTATGAAAATGACAATCACCTGCTCTCTATGGCTAAGAGGACAAAAAGTAAAAGTAGATTGTGGTGTGTGGCTTTGGAGAGATATGACTGCACACAAAATCCTGTTACCACCTGTTGGGAGAACAGATTATTGGACAGACAGTTTACCTTATTGGATACAAACTCTGAATACAGATGAGGTGTACACCAACTTACAAGGACACACAATATACAGGCCTGGTCAATATTCAAAAGTGGTTCCCATAACGGACAGGGCCCCTGATTACTCACGTTATGTGGGAACCGGTTTATACTGCTTGTGCCAGACCACCAGAGTAACCCTCTTTGTGCCATGCTACCCATATCCTTCCAAAAAGCACCACCAGAGTAAACCCACTCTGGTGCCATGCTAACCCATATCCTTCCATAAAGGCACCATCAGTAACCCACTATCGGGTACCCAAGTGGCGCTATATAAATAAACATATACATACATACTGTATAATCTGTATTGTTATAATGTACAGCGCTGTGTCCCCAAGTGGCGCTATATAAATAAACATATACATACATACTGTATAATCTGTATTGTTATAATGTACAGCGCTGCGTCCCCAAGTGGCGCTATATAAATAAACATATACATACATACTGTATAATCTGTATTGTTATAATGTACAGCGCTGCGTCCCCAAGTGGCGCTATATAAATAAACATATACATACATACTGTATTGTACAGCGCTGTGTACCCAAGTGGCGCTATATAAATAAACATATACATACATACTGTATAATCTGTATTGTTATAATGTACAGTGCTGCGTCCCCAAGTAGCGCTATATAAATAAACATATACATACATACTGTATAATCTGTATTGTTATAATGTACAGCGCTGTGTACCCAAGTGGCGCTATATAAATAAACATATACGTACATACTGTATGATCCCAAGTGGCGCTATATAAATAAACATATACATACATACTGTATAATCTGTATTGTTATAATGTACAGCGCTGTTTCCCCAAGTGGCGCTATATAAACATATAGATACATACTGTATAATCTGTATTGTTATAACGTACAGCGCTGTGTCCCCAAGTGGCGCTATATAAATAAACACTTCTCCAATGTAAACAGCCCTAACTTGTCTAATCTGCCTGCATATTCAAGCCCCTCCATTCCCCTTATTAATTTAGTTGCCCTTCTCTGAACTGCCTCAATTTCCAAGATGTCCCTTTTGTATATGGGATTCCAAAACTGCACCGCATATTCCAAATGTGGCCTTACCAGTGCCTTGTAAAGAGGGAGAATAATATTTTTCTCTCTTGATTCCATTCCCCTCTTTATACAAGACAATATCTTGCTAGCTCTAGCTGTTGCTACCTGGCATTGTTTGCTACAGCTAAGTCTGTTATCTACCAGAACCCCCAAATCTTTTTCCATTTCAGATGCACCTAACACAGAGTTTTTTATGGTGTAGGTGGCACAGGGATTATTAAATCCCAAATGCATCACCTTACATTTATCAACATTGAATCTCATCTGCCATTCTGCTGCCCATTTTGATAATCTATCTAGGTCTGCTTGCAGCACTTGCACATCATTGGAAGTTTCCAAAGCTCTGCATAATTTAGTGTCATCAGCAAACACAGAGACCTTGCTCTCAATGCCCCCTTCTAAGTCATTTATAAACAGATTAAACAGAAGCGGCCCCAGTACAGAACCCTGAGGAACTCCGCTTAGAACTTTAGCCCACATAGATGTAGCTCCATTAACCACCACTCTCTGTTTGCGGTCCAATAACCAGTTCTCTATCCATGAACAAATGTTTTCTTCAAGGCCAACAGTCCTCAGTTTATACATTAGTCGCCTATGTGGCACAGTATCAAAGGCTTTTGCAAAATCCAAATATACCACATCCACAGCTGTGCCTGAATCTAACTTCTTACTCACTTCTTCATAAAAACCAATTAAATTTGTCTGGCATGATCTATTTCTCATAAATCCATGCTGACTACTACTAATAAGATGATCTCTGGAGACAAAGTCAAGGATATGATCCCTTAACAAAGTTTCCATCACCTTCCCTACCACTGATGTTAGGCTTACAGGTCTATAGTTACCAGGCTGTGAACGACTACCTTTTTTGAATATTGGTATTACATTGGCTTTTTTCCAATCCAGCGGCACATCCCCAGACAAAAGCGAATCTGAAAATATGAGACACAGTGGTCTTGCTAGAACTGAACTAAGCTCTTTTAAAATCCTAGGATGCAATCCATCTGGTCCTGGCGCTTTATTGATATTAACTTTGTCTAATTGATTCCGTACCATATCCTCTGTTATCCAATGTGAATTTCCTCCCTGCACATTGTTACAATCCCTACTGTAAGGATTCTCAACAGTAAAAACCGATGTAAAAAAACGGTTTAGCAGATTAGCCTTTTCGGCATCCTCTACAACCACCTCAGCTCCATTATTTAATGGTCCCACATTCTCAGTCCTCATTTTTTTACCATTTATATACTTAAAAAACATCTTGGGGTTGGACTTGCTTTGTTCGGCAATCCGTATTTCATTTTCTATTTTAGCTAGTTTAATTGCTTTCTTGCACTCTTTATTACAACTTTTGAAGTCCCTGTAAGCCTGTTCTGTGCCTTCTGCTTTCAAAATTTTAAAAGCCCTTTTCTTTTTTTCCATTTCCCTTTAAAAGTGGTCCACATCTGCTCAGTATCTTTACCTAGAAACAGTTCCCCCCAGTCTATGAGCAGGAGCGATTCCTTTAAAAGCATAAAATTAGCTTTCCTAAAGTTAAAAGTTTTTGTTAAGCCAGTGCACTTTAGTTTTCTGCAACCTATATTAAATGACACTATATCATGGTCACTATTCCCTAAGCTTCCCATTACCTTCATCTCCAAAATGAGCTCTGGGTTATTAGATATCATACATACACATACATACATACACACACATTAACATATACACAAATACATACATACACACACATACACATCAATATACACACACATCCATACATACAGTACATATACATACACACACCATCCATACACACACACATTAACATATACACAAATACATACATACACACACATACACATCAATATACACACACATCCATACATACAGTACATATACATACACACCATCCATCCATACACACACACATTAACATATACACAAATACATACATACACACACATACACATCAATATACACACACATCCATACATACATACAGTACATATACATATATACACATACATACATAAACACACACACATTAACATATACACAAATACATACATACACACACATACACATCAATAGTACACACAAATCCATAATAAATTACAGTACCTATACAATAACACATACATACATAAACACACACACATTAACATATACACAAATACATACATACACACACATACATATATACACACACAACTGCAAGAGGGGAGAGCAATTCTGTGGCTTTTTATAATGTTTTCTAATTCTGCCCACATTGATGTGAATCTGGACGGGAGCGGACGGGGGAAGTGAACAGTATTCCTACATTTTCCCTAGATACTCTGTAGTATTAGCCTGTATAGCCGTGTCTAAGGACCACATCAGATACAACATTCTGTACCCCCAGCTCCACTCCACAAGCTGGATAGACGGTGGAAGGGAATGGGTTTGACGATACAGATCTATTAGAGGCATAGTAATACCCACAAGCCTTTGAGCTATGCCTGTCTCACCCTTACCGCGTTGTGTTTCCCAGTAGATATTAACTGAGGGCCCACAATACGAATCACCTCTAGACTTCTGCCTGGAGGAAGGAACTTGATAGAGATCTCGGCTGCCTGGAACAAACACAACAAAGTTTATGAACAAATAAGGAGCAGTGGGATAATAAATTGGCTATAAATGTGGAACTGCCATATGGTTAACTCTGCCAAGGGGAAATCAAATAACTTACTGGTGAATTAAGTAATCACTATAAAGACAGGGGAAACAACGGACAGATCTGACCTGGAGCTAAAATACAACTCCCATAATGCTCTAGAGGCACTGCTTGGATCCTTGTACCTTCATCCAGCATTTCTCCATCAGTGCCTGGTTGTCTATGTTCTTGACTTTCAGGTAGCAGTCTACAGCTCGCGCATATTCCCCTGCCTGCTCCCACTCGCGTGCTTGTTCCAAGATTGCCTCCGTGCCCCTGGATAACAATGATATAATTAGTACCAAGTCAATCTCTCCCCCCACTCTAGATATACGGAGTATATACCGAAAGATAACGGGAATCTGCCACACCCTGGCCAACGTCCTATACTCTGTACGGTCGGGCAAAACACAACACAGGGAGCCAGTACTGATCGACCGAACATGATGCTGACAGCAGTAGTTAAGTGGCATTATGGTTGGTTAGTTTCTGCCAATTAATCCTAACCTTATCACCCTTACCTGACCCCCTTCTTTGTCACCTCTGTCTCATACTCCAGCTGTAGCTGTTCAAGCCTGGCAGGAACATACTCTTTACAGATACGAATAGCGTCACTCCACATTCCAGCCTCCTATGGGCAGGGAAAAATAGGTTGTACGTGTTCTAATTGGCTTGTGTGAAGGATGGACAGGAAACGTAGCACAGAACATTCGTAGAACCCAGTACCTTGTAATGCCGCACAGCAAGCTCTGGTCTCTGAGCGCGCAGTAAGAAAGCTTCCGCCTTTTGAAAATCCTTCTGTTCAAATGCAAACCTCGCCTGGCCGACCAGCACATCCCCCATGCTATCTGGATCGTATAGTTCAGACACTCGCTGGGCTGCGTCCCAGTCCTGGTTATGGACGTACCTGAATCAGAGAAGGTAGATGTATATTCACCGTACAGAAGGGCCTGCACGTGGGATGCAGTATAAATACACAGGCTGGGTACATAAGGGGCACAGTTATGCACAGGAGTGATTTTAATGAATAAGGCTTCAGATGCAGCAAATAAATCCAATTATAAAATTTGAATCTGGCTTGAAATTTTGCATTTTGGAAGAGAATCGGTGTCTGTTCTATGGTCTTGAAAGACATTTAAATTTCATAATACATCTATTTTTAATACTGTGTGTATTTTTTTGTATGTTTTTTGTGTTTTTTTGATGGTTAAGGTATGGTTGCCATGGAACCGGAGGGTGGGTTCAGGGGTGCATCAGTAGGTGTGTGTACCTGTCTTCTAGGACAACCTGGTTTAGGTATGGTTGCCATGGAACCGGAGGGTGGGGTGGGTGCTGGGGTGCATCACTAGGTTTGTATATTTGTTTCTGTGGGGGGTTAGGGGGTTTTGTTTTTCCATTTTAAACCATAAACCTAACTTTTTTGGTGATTTTGGTATGGTTGCCATGTAAACGGAAGGGTAGGTTGGGTTGTAAGGGTGTATCAGTAGGTGTGTGTACCTGTGTCTGTGTGGTGTTAGTGGGTAGGTTTTTGTGTATGAGACCATAAAAGAGAGATGTCTTCCAGTGGTCCTGTAGATGTTTGAAAACTGCAATTCTCAATATTCACCAACATCAAATGGCAACACAGAATGCTGGGAGTTCCCAGAACATCCCTGCTATAAAATAAATGTCATACTTCATTCTAAATACATAAACCATACATTGTACTTTACATATATATATTATTGTTCTTTTATTGTATATAATTAGGGCATGTCCACCCCCACAAACCTATGTATACATTACATTTTACATGGGGGTGTAGCATGCCACAAATCCCAAGACTGCAATACCTACACACCTGAAGGCTCTTCTGCTTGCTGGTTCATCTGGGAAAGGCAGTTAGCCATGCCTGTGACAGATGACATCATGGCACCCGAGCTGCCTCCTCTGCATATGTGCAAACTTGTACAACAATGGGAGGACACGGCAACCTCTACGGAAGGAGGCAGCCAGTATTGTGATGAGTAGCTGATATCTGGGAATTGCAGTCTTGGATTTTTGTTATTATAACAGTCTTTGTTATCATATTGGACGTGTTATATATCAGTATTAATGGTCACTGTGTTTAGGGAGACACTCACATTAGGACGGCTTCTTTTGGTTTCTCTGCTTTAACAAACTCAGCCTCGGCCTCAGCAAACTTCCCCTGTAAGACAAGAAAAGCCCAACGTGAGCCTGATACACGGCTAAGTGCCATAGGGGGGGAATGCAAGGAATGGAAAACTGGGTTGCAACAGTCTCTCACTCACCTCGTCCTCCAGAAAAAGGGCGTGTTTCAAGTGAATCTCAGGAAGCTTCTGCTTCATGGCCAGGCGGGCGAGTTCAAAGGCGAACTCAAACGTACTGAAAGAGAGATGAATGTGTATTATATATATTTATATATATAGGACTGTTTTAATATATATATATCCCTTATATTATATAAATATATTTATATCTCCATAGGAGATTGCATTGAGTTTTTAGGAGCTACCAATGTGATGGGGGGTATAGGATATTACATATAAGGTGTATATGTATGTGTGTACTATCTCACTATTGCCATTTAAATGACCATCAGTAAATGTATATAAAGAATAGCACTGACTTATATTAGGTACAGCACAAAATATACAAAATACATAAATTTACTTACAGAGCGGAGATCTCTATTTCAAAATGGAATGGTCAAATGGCAATGTAATCTAGAAAAAGCTATACAGGATGTGATGTGTATTGTAACGGACAAATACACCAAGGCTCCTTATATAACATCTCCAGCCTGCAGGTGGCATCAGTGAGTAATGAAATGACATCCCTGCTCTCTATGGCTAGGAGGACAGAAAGTAAAAGTAGATTGTGGTGTGTGCTTTGGAGAGATATTGACTGCAACACAAAATCCTGTTACCACCTGTTGGGAGGACAGATTATTGGACAGACAGTTTACCTTATTGGATACAAACTCTGAGATAACAGATAGGTGTACACCAACTTACAAGGACACACAATATACAGGCCTGGTCAATATTCAAAAGTGGTGCCCATAGACAGGGACACCCCTGATTACTGCACGTTATGTGGGAACCGGTTTATCTGCTTTGTGCCAGACCACCAGAGTAACCCTCTGTGTGCCATGCTACCCATAATCCTTCCATAAAGCACCACCAGAGTAACCCACTGTGTGCCATGCTACCCATAATCCTTCCATAAAGCACCATAAAGTAACCCACTGTGTGCCATGCTACCCATAATCCTTCGATAATGCACCACCAGAGTAACCCACTGTGTGCCATGCTACCCATAATCCTTCCATAAAGCAGTGATCTGGTACAAATTGGTGGCAGCGGTGCTGGTCATACCATTTATTTTCCCTGTTTTCTCTGTATATTTGTTCTCTGTAATACGCTATGGAGGCTGCTATTGAATGTATTGCTTTAAATCCTCCTGTCCTTGTACCTGCAGATGAAATTCCCCAATTAGACTCAGTAGCTCTCCCAGGCCCAATCGCCAAACCTATTTTTAAACCTGATCCATTTGATGGGGTAACTAGGGAGAGGACTGATTGGCTAGAACAATTTGAATTGGCAGCCACTATTAATGGTTGGGAAGAAGATGCTCGCTGGCAAGTCCTTAGCTTTTTGCTTAGTGGTAAAGCCAGGCAGGTATACCAAGGATTTACTGTATATAAAGATAAATCCATTTCTTTAGGTAAACTGGGAATGAGAAATGTTTGTTTATACGTTTATTAGAACAATGCTATTATAACAACATGACGCTGTGGGTACCTTCTGTTATAATATATGAGGTACCATCCCCACTTGCCGTGGTGACTACTAATAAGTATTAACCTAGCATGTTTAGTTTCAACCACACAATGTGGCAGGATTGCCTGGGTCTACTCTCAGACCTGCAGGATTCCTATTTGGTTCCTCTGGAAGCTGGTGACTGTACGAGTAACAGTTTAAAATATACCTGTGTAAAGATTCTATATCCACTATATCCACACATAGCAAAACATACACACACATAATTTCCATTGTGCACCAACGGGCACACTTTTGCTAGTGATATATATATATATATATATATATATATACACACACACACACACACACACACACACAGGCACATTACTAGGGTTCACACACACAGGCACATTACTAGGGTTATTCAATAAAAATGTATTGTTAAAAATGGTGCTAATTTTGCCCCAACCAATCAGATGTTAGCTTTCAAATGTTAAATAAGATCTGATTGGTGGGGCATCATAAAAAACTTTTATTGTCTCTTAGTCATTCTGCCTTGGACATTCACCTCATCCTGAATTTCTACTTTCATTTAAAATTCTTCCTATTATGGTGTAATGATCATGTACATCCAATCTATCTAGAGTGACCAGGAACTCACCGATTCTCTGTAGCATAGTCAATGGCCGTCTCCACCAAGTTAAATTTAGAGAGCAATTTCACAGCTGCCTCCCCACCCAGACTTTTGGCCCAAAGGTAGGCTACATGTTTATGGGCATTGGGGCCACCGTGCATTTTAGCCACCTAGAAGAAAAGAGAATGGTGTAACACTGTTAAAGGAGTTAATGGAGGAGAGCACAGCAAACAGGTAATGCAATGAGGCAAATAAGGGAATAGGAGGGAGCAGAGGATAAGAACTCAATAAGAGAAAGTATGGGTGGACAACATAGAATAAATGGGAACTAGAGGAGCAAGAAGAGAGAGGAGAAGGAAGAGTGGAGATATTACCATATAAATCATTGTTTCCTTTCTGTCCCTGTATGTATAGTTACTGTGGGAGGTCAGTGGTCAGTACGGTGGGGACAGTAGAGTTAATAAAGGGTAATTGATATGTTTACAGGTATAAACCTCATTATTAGTAGAAAACAATATTACCGTATAAATCCTTGTTCCTTACTGTACCCTGTATACATATTACTGTGTAAGGTCATTGGTCCGTACTGTGGGACAGTAGATCGTAATAAAAGGGTTAATTGATTAGTTACAGGTCTAACCCTAAGTAGAGATATTACACAATTACCATATAATCCTTGTTCCTTCTGTCCCTGTATAAATAGTTCTGTGTGAAGGTTTCCCATGTGTGTCAGGACTGCTGAGTAGGGGTAATAAAGGGTTCATGATATTTTACAGGTTATAACCCTCATTTATAGTATAAAAACAATATACCATATATAATCCTTGTTCCTTCTGTCCCTGTATACATAGTTACGGTGGAAGGTCGTGGTCAGTACTGTGGACAGTAGATGTAATACAAGGGGTTTAATTTATATGTACAGGTATAACCCTACTTATAGTATAAACAAGATTACATATAATCCTTGTTCCTTTCTGTCACTTGTATAATAGTTAGGTGGTAAGGTCAAGTGGGTCAGTACTGTGACAGAGGATGTTAATAAAGGGTTAATGATATGTTAACAGGTATACCCTATTATAGGTGTAGAAACAATATGACCATATAATCTTGTTCCTTTCGTCCCTGATACATAGTTACAGTGGGTAACGGTCAGTGGTCCAGAATGTGGACGGAGATGTATAAGGTGTTAATTGATTGTACAGTATAACCCTCATTTATAGTATAACACAATATCATATAAACCTGGTTCCTTCTGCTCACTTGTATACAATAGTACTGTGTGTAAGAGGTCAGTGGTTCACGTACTGTGGACAGATAGGTGACATAAAGGGTTGTTAAGTGAATGTTACCAGTATAACCCCATTATAGTATAAACTATTACCATATATAAATCCTTGTTCCTTATGTCCTGTATACATAGTACGGTGTGTAAGGTCAGTGGTCAGTACTGTGGACACAGTAGGGTGTAATAAAGGGTAAGTATGTTTACAGGTATAACCCTCATTCTAGTAAAACAATAATTACCATAAAAATCCCTTGTCCTTTCATGTCCTTGTATACATGAGTTACTGTGTTGTAAGGTCGTGGTAAGGTTACCGTGGACAGTAGGTGTAGTAAAGGGGTTCATTGATACTGTTTACAGGTATAAGCCCTCATTATAGTATAAACAATATTACATATAAATCCTGGTCCTTTCTGTCCCGTATACATAGTACGGTGTGTAAGGTCAGTACAGTGGTCAGTACTGCGGACGAGTGTAATAAAGGGTTAATTGAGATGTTACAGGATAACCCTCATTATAGTATTAAAACAATAATACCATATTAAATCCTTGTTACTTCTCTGTACCTGTTTATTACATAGATACGGTGTGTTTGTAAGGTCAGTGGTCATACTGTTGCCCGCGATGTAATAAAGGGTTAATTGATATTTTAAAGGTATAGCACCTCATTATAGTATAAAACAATATACATATAAATCCTGTTCCTTTCGTCCCTGTAATGACATAGTTTAGTTCTGTGTGTAAGGTCAGGGGTCATTACTGTGCGACAGTAGATGTAATAAAGGGTTAATTATATGTACAGGGTATCACCCATATATTAGTATAAACAATATTAACCATATAATCTTGTCCTTTCGTCCCTGTATACATAGTTACTGTGTGTAAGGTCAGTGGTCAGGAATGTGGACAGTAGTGTAAGAAAGGGTTAATTGATATGTTACAGGGATAAACCCTCATTATAGTATAAAACATATTACCATATAAACCTGTTTCCTTTCTGTCCCTGTATACATAGTTACGTGTTGTACGGGTCAAGTGTCAGTACTGTGGACAGTAGATGTAATTAAAGGGGTATTGTAATATGGTACAGGTATAAACCCTCATTATAGTATTAAAAACTTACCATATAAATCTGTCCTTTCTGTCCATGTATAAATAGTTACTGTGTGTAAGGTCAGTGGTCAGTTATGTGGACAGTAGATGACTAAAGGGTTAATTGATATGTTACAGGTCTAAACCCTCATTAGAGTATAAAACAATATTACCATTAAATCCTTGTTCTCCTTCATGTCCCTGTATACTATTACTGTTGTGTAAGGGTCAGTGGTATCAGTACTGTTGGGACAGTATTGTAGCAGTCGATGTAATAAAGTGGGTAATTGATTATGTTACAGATAAACCCTCATTATAGTAAACAAATATTACATATACATCCTTGTTCCTTCGTCCCTTGTTATACTAGTTTACTGTGGTAAGGGCAAGTGGTTCAGTTACTTGTGGACAGTAGATGTAATAAAGGGTAATTGATTACGGTGATAAACCCTTCATTATAGTAATAAACAAGATCTCACCATTAAATCCTTGTTCTTTCTGTCCCTGATTACATAGTGAAGGTTGTGTAAGGTCCAGTGGGTCAGTACTGTGGACAGTAAGCTGTAATAAGGCGTTATGTGATATGTTACAGGTATCCCCTCATTATAGTATAAACAATATTACATATAAATCCTTGTTACTTTCTTGTCCCGTGATACCTGAGTTACTGTGTGTAAGGTCGTGTCAGTGGTCAGTACAGTGCGACCGTAGCGTAATAAAGGTTATTGATATGGTTACATATAACCCTCAGTATAGTATAAACACTATTACCATATAAATCCTGGGTTTCCTTTCTTCCCTTGTATACATAGTTAGGGTGTGAAGTCACAGTGGTCAGTACTGGGACAGTAGTGTATAAAGGGTTAATTGATATGTTACAGGAAACCCTCATATAGTATAAACATATTACAATAAAAATCCTTGGTCCTTTTTCTGTCCCTGTATACAAGTTACTGTGTTTAAGGTCAGCGGTCAGTATGGGACAGTAGAGTAATAAAGGGGTAATGGTATGTTTACAGTAAACCCTCTTATAGAAACCCCAATAGAAAAATATTGTTTTGTTTGTTGAAAAACAATATCAATATAAATCCTTTTTCCTTTTTGGTCCCTGATACATAGCGTACGGTGTTGGAAATGGTAAGAGTGGTCATGTTACTGTGGACAGTAGATGAAGAAAGGGTAATTGATATGTTACCAGGTAGAAACCCTCATTATCGTATAAACAATATACAATAGTTAAATCCTTGTTCCGTTGGTCCATGTTATACATAGTACTGTGTGTAAGGTAGTGGTCAGTACGTGGACAGTAGATGTAAAATAAAGGGTTAATTGATATGTCAGGGATAACCCTCATTATAGTATAAACAATATTACCATTATAAATCCTTTGTTCCTTTCGGTCCCTGTAACATAGTTATGTTTGTTTTGTAAGGGTCAGTGGTCAGTTACTGGGACAGTAGGTGTATGTAATAAAGGGTTAATGGATATGTTACCAAGGTTAAACCCTCATTATAGTATAAAACAATATACATATAAAATCCTGTTCTTTCTGTCCCTGTATACATAGTTACTGTGTGTAAGGTCAGTGGGTCAGTACCGTGGACAGTAGGGGAATAAAGGGGTTAATGGATATATGTTACAGGTATAAACCCTCATTTATAGTATAAACAATATTACCATATAAAATCCTTGTGTCCTTCTGTCCATGTATACATAGTTACTGGGGTAAGGCAGTGGTCAGTACTGTGGACAGAGAGTACTAAAGGGTTAATTGATAGTTCAGGTTAAACCCTACATTATCGTATAAACTATTACCATATAAATTCCCCCCCCCCCCCACCTTGTTCCCTTTCTGTCCCTGTCTATACATAGTACTGTGTGTAGGTCTAGTGGTCAGTACTGTGGACAGTAGATGTAATAAAGGGGAATTGATATGTTACAGTTATAAAACCTATATAGTATAAACAATATTACCATATAAATCCGTGTTCCTTCGGCCCTGTATTACATAGTTATGTGGTTAAGGTCAGTGGTCAGTACTGCGGACGGTGATTGTAATAAAGGGGTTAATTGATATGTTAACAGGTATAAGCCTCATTAAATGTTAAACAATATTACCAATAATCCTGTTCTTCTGTCCCGGTAGACATAGTTAATGTGTGTCATTGTGTAAGGTCAGTGGGTCAGTACTGTGGACAGTAGATGTATATAAAGGGGTTTCATTGAACATGTGACAGGTATAACCATCATTATAGTATAAACAATATTACCATATAATCGGGTTCCTTTCTGTCCCTGGATACATTAGTGATGTGTGTAAGGCTACGTGGTCAGTTACTGTGGACAGTAGATGTAATAAAAGGGGTTATTGATAATGTTACGGTAGAACCCTCAGTATAGATAAACAAATATACCCTATAAATCCTTGTTCCTTTCTGTCCTGTATAATAGTTTCTGTGGTAAGGTCAGTGGTCAGTACTGCGGCTAGTAGGTGTAATAACGGGGTGGTGAATTGATAGGGACAGTATAACCCTATTATTAGTATAAAACAATATTACTCATATTAAATCCTTGTTCCTTCTGTCCCTGTGTATACTAGTTTACTGGTGTAAGGTCAATGGTCAGTACTGCGGACAGTAGGGGTTAATAAAAGGGGTTAATTGATTGTTACAGGTTATAACCCTAATGTATAGTTAAACAATATTAACAATAATTCCGTGCCTTTTGTCCCTGTATATATAGTTACTGTGTGTAGGTCAGGGTCAGTTATGTGGGAACAGTAGATGTAATAAGGGGTTACTTGAATAGTTAAAGGTGATAACCCTCTCATTATAGTTAAAAATCATATTCACACAATAAAATATCCGTGTCCTTTCTGTCCCTGTATACATAGCTACTGTGTGTAAGGTCAGTGGTCAGACTGCTGGACAGTAGATGAATAAAGGGTTAATTGATATGTTAAAGGATAAACCCTCATTATTAGTATATATAAACAATATGTACCATATAAATCCTTGTCCTTTTTGTCCTGTATACATAGTACTGTGTGTAAGGTCCAGCGAGGTTCAGTACTGTGGACAGTAGATGTAATAAGGGGTTAATTGATAGTTAAGGGTATAACCTCATGATTAGTATAAAAACAATATTACAATATAATCCTTGTTTCCTTTCTGTCCCTGTATACATATTACGTGTTTGTAATGGGGTCAGAGTGCGTCAGTACTGCGGGGACAGCTAGGTGGTAATAAAGGGGTTAAGTGATATGTTACAGGGATAACCCTCAGTTATAGTATAAACAAATTAGCCCATTTAAAATCTTGGTTCCTTCTGTCCCGTAACATTTAGTTACTGATGTGTAAAGGTCAACGTGGTCAGTACTGTGGACAAGTAGATGTAATAAAAGGGTTTAATTTGATGGTACAGGTATTAACCCTCATTATAGTATAAACAAATTACCCATAAATCCTTGTTCCTTTCTGTCCCTGTATACATAGTTAACTGCTGTGTAAGGTCAGTGGTCAGTACTGCGGGACAGTTGATGTAATAAAGGGTTAATTGATTATGTTAACAGGTACTAAACGCCTCATTCTAGTATAAACACATATATACATAAAATCATTGTTTCCTTCTGTCCCTGTATACATAGTTACTGGTGTAAGGTCAAGTAGGTCCGTACGGGGACGTAGGTGATAAACAGGGGTGTTGTAATGATATGTTACAGTTATAACCCTCATTATAGATAAACAATATTACCATCTAAATCCTTGTTCCTTTCTGTCCCGTGTATACATAGTTACTGTGGTAAGGTCAGTAGTCAGTACGTGGAACAGTAGATGTAATAAGGGGTAATTGATATGTTAAGGTATACCCTATTATAGTATAACAATATTACCATATAAATCCTTGTTCCTTATGTCCATGTATACATAGTGTACTTGTGTAAGGTCGACGTTGGTCTCAGTACTGTGACAGTAGCATGTAATAAAGGGAAATTGATCTGGATAGTATAACCATCTATATATAAACATATTACCATATAAATCCTTCGTTCCTTTCTGTTCACTGTAACATAGTTACTGTGTGTAAGGTCAGTGGCAGTTACTGGGACAGAGTAGGTGTAATAAGGGGTTAATTTGTGTTGATATGTTACATGGTATACCTTATAACCCTCATTTAGTATAAACAATGATTCCAGATAATCCTTGTTCCTTCTGTTCCTGTATACAAGTACGTGTGTAAGGTCATGGCCAGTATGTGGGCCACCCACATGTGCGATAATCGCCATCGGCTCTGTCCGATGCCGCTCACCCATCGGTGCCTCTTCCAATTTACTCGTGGCTCACAGCTGTTTTAAGCCCCTTTCACACTGTAGCCTAAAGGTGCCAATTCATTAGGAACTCATCATTCATTCCTGCAGTGTTCTTGGGCGACACTAGTGTAAATGTGAATCTTTACACCAAGGGGCCAGAACTGCAGGGTACCAATTATCCATCGGGAAGGGGGTGGATGCACACAGTTAATGAGGTACAGTAGAAGGCTAGACAGATTTAACAGGGGACAAACTTACTAGGAAAGTAAACAGGACAGCCAGCAGGAACACAATTAGGTCTAGACGGGGGGCAGACACACAGTTAAAGAGGAACCGCGGTAGGTAGCACATGGATGTGAGTTAGAGGAAAAGGCTAGCGAGGGGCATTACACTGTTTTGTTTCTTCTCGCCAGACTTACATCAAGCTAGATGCAACCAGACCTCGCAATAACAATGTACAAGAAGCACAAGATTGTATGAGGATATGATCCGCTGGTAGAAAATATCATAGGGGACCTCCTGCAGACACCCACCTCCACCTGGGAAAGGTAAGTGACTAACAAGCCTGCCCTGTTCCCTGACACTTTCCTGACATGGGGGGGGTTGCCAATAGGTTGTCCACACGTCACAGCCCATTGGTGCAATAGTGTCCAATGTCAGTGCCCAATATGGTCGGCCAATAGTTTTTCCACATGTCAGTGCAATAGGTGTTCCACATGTTCATGCTTGGTCCAATAGTTTCACACATGTCAGTGCCAATAGAGTGTCCACATGTCAGTGCCCGCCCATTGGGGCCAATAGTGTCCACAGTCAGTGACCCTTGGTTGGGCCACATAGGTTCCCACAATGTATAGGTGCCCGGAATAGTATCCCATGTCAGTTGCCCATTCGGTGCCAATAGGTGTTTCCCATGTCAGTGTCATGTGCCCCATTAGTGCGCATGATGTGAAGTTTTCCACATGTCAGTGCCAATAGTGTCCACATGTGTCCACATTGTCCTGTCTATGCCAAGTTGTCACATGTCAGGCCCCTTGGGTGCCAATAGTGTCCACATGTCTCAGTGCCCATTGGCCTAGTGTCCACATGTCAGTGTGCTCATTGTGCCAATTAGTGTCCCAAGGTCATGTCCATTGTGCCAATAGTATAGTCCCATGTCAGGGCCACATTGGTGACCAATAGTGTCCACTGTCAGTGCCCTGGTTGCCAATAGGTTCCACTGTCAGTGCCCATTGGTGCCCAATTAGATTGTCCCATGTTCAGTGGCCCATTGGTTGCCAATAGTGGCCACAGCTAGTGGCCATTGGTGCCAATAGTGTCACACAAATGTCAGTGCCCATTGGCCAATAGTGGCACATCAAGTGCCAATAGTGTTTCAACAGGGTCCGTGCCATTCGTGCCAATAGTGTCCACATGTCAGGTGCCATTGGTGCCAAATAGTGTCACAAATGTCAGTGCCCATTGGTGACAAGTTTCCACATTTTTCGTCAGTGCCATTGGTGACAATCTTTGCCAAATGTCAGATTGCCCATTGGTGACAATAGTTTCAACCGTCAGTGCCCTTGTGACCTAGTTTCCAATGTCATTGCCCATTGGTGACGATGACAATAGTTTCCTAATGTCAGTGCCATTGGTGCCAGATAGGGTCCAATGTCAGCTGCCCATGGTGCCAATAGTTTCCACATGCAGTTGCCATAGGCTCCACATGTCCAGTGCCCATTGGTATCGAATAGGTTTCCACATGTCAGTGCCAAATAGTGGCCACATGCAGTGCACAATTGGCGCCTAATCAATAGTTTTCCACATGTCAGGCCCATTGGTGCCATACCGTTGCACATGTCAGTGCCCATGGTGCCAATAGTTTCACATGTCGTGCCCATTGGTGCCAATAGTTCCACGATTCAGTTGCAATAGTGGTCACAGTCAGTGCCCATTGGTTTGCCAAAAGTTTCCAAAGGGTCAGTGCCCATTGCGTGCCAAGGTTCCACATGTCAGTGCCAATAGGTCCAAGGTCAGGGACCATGGTTGCCAATATTTCCACTGTCAGTGCACAATAAGGTGTCACATTTCAGTTGCCCATTCGTGCCGAATAGTGACCACATGTCAGTTGAACATGGGGCCAATAGTGTCCACTATGTCAGTGGACCATTGTGCCAATAGTGTCCACATGTCAGTGCCAAGTGCGTGCCAATAGTTTTCCACATGTCAGTGCCATTGGTGCCAATAGTTCCACATGTCAGTTCTGCATTGGTGCCAAATTAGTTTCCACATGTCACAGTGCCCAATAGTGTCCAAATGTCAGCGCCATGGTGCCAATAGTGTCCACATCAGGGCCCATGGTTGCCAATCGTGTCCACATGTCTCAGTGCCCATTGGTGCCAATGAGTGTCACAGGTTAGTGCCCATTGGTTGCCATAGTGTCCACGGCAGTTGCCAATAGGTCCACATGTAGTGCCCATTGGGTGCCAAAAGTGTCAACATGTCAGTGCCCCATTGGATCCATTAGTTTGTCCACATGTCAGTGCCCATTGGTGCCACAATAGTGTCCACATGTCAGTGCCCATTGGTGACAATGTGTCCACATGTCAGTGCCCATTAGTGCCAATATGTTCCACATGTCAGTGCCACCTTGGTGCAATAGTTTACACCATGTCAGTGCCAAGAGTGTCCAACATGCAGTGCCCATTGGTGCCAATAGGTGTACATGTCAGTGCAAGTGGTGGCAAAGAGTTACACATTGTGCCAGTGCCCATTTGGGTCCAATAGTGTCCAAGGTCAGTGCCCATTGGTGCCAATAGTTCCACATGTCAGTGAACATTGGTTGCTACCAATAGTTTCCAAAGTGTCAGTTGGGCCCATGGTGCCAAGAGTTTCACCACATGTCAGTTGCAAATAGTGTCCAATGTTTCAGTGCACCTTGCGTTGGCACAAGTTTCCACAATGCTCACGTGCCATAGGTCCACCTGCAGTGCCCCATGGTGCCAATAGTGTCCACAGGTAAGTGGCCCATTGGTGACAATTGTGTCAACATGATCAGTGCACATTAGGTGCCAATAGTGTCCCACAGTAGTGCCATTGTGCCAAATAGTTTCCACATGTCAGTGGCCCATTGGTTGCCAATAGGTTTCCAATGTCAGTGCCAATTGGTGCATGTCACAGTAGTGCCAATGTTCACATGTCGGATTATTGAGCAATAGTGTTCCACATGTCAGTGCCCATGGGGCCAATAGTGTCCACATGTCAGTGGCCCATTGGTGCCAATAGTTTCCACATGTCAGGTGCCATTGGTGCCAATAGTTTCCACAATGTCAGTGCCAATAGTGTCCACATGTCAGTGCCCATTGGTGCCAATAGTTTCCAAATGTCAGGCCAGTGTGCCAATAGTGTGCACATGGTCAGTGCCCATGGTGCCAATAGTGTCCACATGTAGTGCCAGTGGTCGCCAATAGTCCACATGTAGTGCCAATAGTGTCCACATGTCAAGTGCCATTGGTCGCCCATAGTGTGCACATGTTCAGTGCCCATTAGGTGCCAATAGTGTCCACAGTAGTGCCCATTGTGCCAATAGTGTCAATGTCAGCTGCACCATTGGTTCTGCCAATATGTGTCACATGTCAGGGCCCATTGGGTGCCAATTAGTGTCACATGTCAGTGCCCATTGGTGCCAATAGTGTCCACATGTCAGTGCCCATTGAGTGCACAATAGTGTCCACATGTCAGTTGCCCATTGGTGCACATAGTGTCCACATGTCAGGGCCATTGGTGCCAATAGTGTCCAAATGTCAGTGCCCATTGGTGCCAATAGTGTCCACATGTCAGTGCCCATGGTGCAATAGTGTCCACAGTCAGTCCCATTGGTGACCAATAGTGTTCCACATGTCAGTGCCAAATAGGCTCCACATGTCAGTGCCCATTGGGGAAATAGTCCACAGTGTCCATGTGCCAATAGGTGTCCAAATGTCAGTGCCCATTGGCCATTACTGTGGATATCTCCCTGGCAGCAGTGAAACTTTTTCATGTGGTTCATTCAACACTTTTTTTAGGAACTTGAACGCGTAGGCGTCATAGAGAGGCCGAGTACCATACATGGAAGGGAACGATTGGAACGAGCAGTGAATATGTACCGGGGGGCAGATATGTGGGAGGAGGCACATAGGGTGATTTCTATTTTCACTTATTTTGGTGTATTTAATATAATACTTCCCTTTGCCTATAATGTCAAAACACTTTCTTTTAGGGGGCTATTTATAACTACTACGTTATCGATGCCCTGACGTGTCCTCCTCTCTTACCCCACAATTTCCTGATATGTCAAACTCTCAAATCTAACAAGCACCTCATTGCCCCTCACCCATACTGCTCATCTTATATTCCCCATTTCCTCGTCAACTCTTCCTTATTACCTCTCCTTCCTCCCTCCCATCATGCTCCTCATGCTTATTCACAAATGGTCCTCTACTCCACTCTCCTTCTTACCCCTATCCTCATCCATCCCTTCTGCTCTCCATCGTCCCCCATTCCTCTCGCCAATCTTCCTTCTTACCATCTCCTCCTCCCTCCACTGCTTGCCACTTCGTCTTCCACCATTGTCTCTAGACAAATCTTCATTAGTAACACTCGACATCCGCCTCCCGTTCCTGATCCTCCTTGGCTATTCCCCGATTCATCTACTACTCTTCATTTTCACCCCCTTCCGCCGCCCATCCCATACTGCTCAGACCTTCGATGTCACCCAATGTTCGCTCGCTTCGGCACTATCCTTGCTTAACCCTCTCCTCCTGTCACTCCCTGCGGCGCTCAGCTCTGCCCCATTTCCTAGCGTCTTACTTCTTCCTTCTTACCCTTCGTCACGCCCTCCCTTACTGCTTCCTCCTCTCTTCCCCCGAGTTCCTCTACTCCACTCTTCGTAGTAACACGCGTTGTTTTGGTGGCCTCCGCCCTCCCCATCCTGATCCGCCTCTCTCCACCATTTGCTACTCTCGCCACTGCTTCCTATGTTACCCCTTTCGCCGCCTCCCTCCAGACGTTGCTCCTCCTTGCTCTGGTCACCCATCTTCCTCGCTAAACTCTTCCTTCTGACCCTATGCAACGTCGCCCTCCAATCCGAGCTCCTCCTTCTATTCACCCATTTTGCTTCTTCCACTCTGCCTTTACTCACGTCCGAAGTATGCCCTTACCAAGGAGTCGGGCGACGACAAGTAGATGGCCACCATGTATCAGTCCACGCTTCCGCTTAACCTCTCTCTCCCGCCAAGCATCTGATCCTACTGCGATGTCCCAAAGGGCATCTAGCTAATATTAAGGCATACCCATTCTCCTCCGCAATCCTTCCTTGCTCCTCCTTCTCTCTTCCCCCATTTCCTTCTTCTCATCTCCTTCGTGACCCCTCGCCTCCTCCCGCCCTGAATTGCTCGCCTCCTGCGTTCCCCCCAATTTTCCATCTCTCTACTCTTCCTTCTTACCCCTCTCCTACACCGCCATCCCTCCTGCTCCTACTGGTCTCTTCCCCATTTCCGCTTCCACTATTCCACGGCTACCCTCTCATCCCATGTCCCTGTCCTGCGGTCCGCATGAGAGCCCAAATGGCCTCTCGTCCACTGATGTTCCTTAGTACCCCTCCTTCTTCCCGCCTCATCCTGGCGCTCCTGTATATTACCCCCATTGCCTCTCATCCACCTTCCTTATTACCCCGTGCTCCTGCATTACCCGTCACATACAGGATCAACTTCTCGTCCCCATGTTCTCTCTCCACTCTTCCTTCTGACCCCTTCTCCTAATCCCTCCCATCCTGCTCCTCTTCTGCTTTCACAATCCAATGTGCGATCTCCAATTGCCTGTCTTACCCCTATCCTCCTCCCTCCCAGCCTGCTCCTACTTCTCGTTCCCCCATTTCCTCTCCCTCCATCTTCCTCTCCCCCTCTCCTACCTCCCTCCCATTCTGGTGCGCCTCCTTGCTATGTCCACAGTTCCTATCTAGACTTTATTTCCTTCTACCCCTCTCCTCATCCCTCCCTTCCTGCTCCTCATTGTCTCTTCCCCATTTCCTCTTCCCACTCTTCCTCTTACCCCGTCCTCCTCCCCCCTGCCGTGCTCATCCTTCTAGTACCACATTCCTCTATCTATCTTCCTTCTTAACCCTCTCCTCTCCCTCCACAATCCATGCTCTCTGTCTCTCCCCCATTTCCTCTCTTACACTATTCATTCTTACCCCTCTTCACTCTCCCTCCCTTCCTGCTCCTCATGCTCTTCACCAATTTCCCTCCTCCACTATTCTTCTACCCTCTAATCCTCCTCAAGATCCTGCTATCCTTAGCTTCCCCATATTACTCTCTCCACTCTTCCGTCTTACCCTCTATACTCCCTTCCATCTGCTACCTCCTTCTCTTCCCCCATTTCCTCTCTCAACTCTTCCTTATACCCCTTATCCTCCAGTCCCTTCCCATCCTTGCTCCTCCTTCTCTCCCCCAGTGTCCTCTCTCCACTCTTCCTTCTTACCCTCTCCTCCTCCTCCCATCCTGATCCTCCTCTCTTCCCCCATTTCCTCTCTCCACTCTTCCTTCTTACCCCTCTCCTCCTCCCTCCCATCATGCTCCTCCTTCTCTTCCCCATTTCCTTGAGTGGAGAGAAGAAATGGGGGAAGAGAAGGAGGAGCAGGAAGGGAGTGAGGAGGAGAGGGGTAAGAAGGAAGAGTGGGGGAGGAAATGGGGGAAGAGAAGGAGGAGCAGGAAGGGAGGGAGGAATTACCATATAAATCATTGTTTCCTTTCTGTCCCTGTATGTATAGTTACTGTGGGAGGTCAGTGGTCAGTACGGTGGGGACAGTAGAGTTAATAAAGGGTAATTGATATGTTTACAGGTATAAACCTCATTATTAGTAGAAAACAATATTACCGTATAAATCCTTGTTCCTTACTGTACCCTGTATACATATTACTGTGTAAGGTCATTGGTCCGTACTGTGGGACAGTAGATCGTAATAAAAGGGTTAATTGATTAGTTACAGGTCTAACCCTAAGTAGAGATATTACACAATTACCATATAATCCTTGTTCCTTCTGTCCCTGTATAAATAGTTCTGTGTGAAGGTTTCCCATGTGTGTCAGGACTGCTGAGTAGGGGTAATAAAGGGTTCATGATATTTTACAGGTTATAACCCTCATTTATAGTATAAAAACAATATACCATATATAATCCTTGTTCCTTCTGTCCCTGTATACATAGTTACGGTGGAAGGTCGTGGTCAGTACTGTGGACAGTAGATGTAATACAAGGGGTTTAATTTATATGTACAGGTATAACCCTACTTATAGTATAAACAAGATTACATATAATCCTTGTTCCTTTCTGTCACTTGTATAATAGTTAGGTGGTAAGGTCAAGTGGGTCAGTACTGTGACAGAGGATGTTAATAAAGGGTTAATGATATGTTAACAGGTATACCCTATTATAGGTGTAGAAACAATATGACCATATAATCTTGTTCCTTTCGTCCCTGATACATAGTTACAGTGGGTAACGGTCAGTGGTCCAGAATGTGGACGGAGATGTATAAGGTGTTAATTGATTGTACAGTATAACCCTCATTTATAGTATAACACAATATCATATAAACCTGGTTCCTTCTGCTCACTTGTATACAATAGTACTGTGTGTAAGAGGTCAGTGGTTCACGTACTGTGGACAGATAGGTGACATAAAGGGTTGTTAAGTGAATGTTACCAGTATAACCCCATTATAGTATAAACTATTACCATATATAAATCCTTGTTCCTTATGTCCTGTATACATAGTACGGTGTGTAAGGTCAGTGGTCAGTACTGTGGACACAGTAGGGTGTAATAAAGGGTAAGTATGTTTACAGGTATAACCCTCATTCTAGTAAAACAATAATTACCATAAAAATCCCTTGTCCTTTCATGTCCTTGTATACATGAGTTACTGTGTTGTAAGGTCGTGGTAAGGTTACCGTGGACAGTAGGTGTAGTAAAGGGGTTCATTGATACTGTTTACAGGTATAAGCCCTCATTATAGTATAAACAATATTACATATAAATCCTGGTCCTTTCTGTCCCGTATACATAGTACGGTGTGTAAGGTCAGTACAGTGGTCAGTACTGCGGACGAGTGTAATAAAGGGTTAATTGAGATGTTACAGGATAACCCTCATTATAGTATTAAAACAATAATACCATATTAAATCCTTGTTACTTCTCTGTACCTGTTTATTACATAGATACGGTGTGTTTGTAAGGTCAGTGGTCATACTGTTGCCCGCGATGTAATAAAGGGTTAATTGATATTTTAAAGGTATAGCACCTCATTATAGTATAAAACAATATACATATAAATCCTGTTCCTTTCGTCCCTGTAATGACATAGTTTAGTTCTGTGTGTAAGGTCAGGGGTCATTACTGTGCGACAGTAGATGTAATAAAGGGTTAATTATATGTACAGGGTATCACCCATATATTAGTATAAACAATATTAACCATATAATCTTGTCCTTTCGTCCCTGTATACATAGTTACTGTGTGTAAGGTCAGTGGTCAGGAATGTGGACAGTAGTGTAAGAAAGGGTTAATTGATATGTTACAGGGATAAACCCTCATTATAGTATAAAACATATTACCATATAAACCTGTTTCCTTTCTGTCCCTGTATACATAGTTACGTGTTGTACGGGTCAAGTGTCAGTACTGTGGACAGTAGATGTAATTAAAGGGGTATTGTAATATGGTACAGGTATAAACCCTCATTATAGTATTAAAAACTTACCATATAAATCTGTCCTTTCTGTCCATGTATAAATAGTTACTGTGTGTAAGGTCAGTGGTCAGTTATGTGGACAGTAGATGACTAAAGGGTTAATTGATATGTTACAGGTCTAAACCCTCATTAGAGTATAAAACAATATTACCATTAAATCCTTGTTCTCCTTCATGTCCCTGTATACTATTACTGTTGTGTAAGGGTCAGTGGTATCAGTACTGTTGGGACAGTATTGTAGCAGTCGATGTAATAAAGTGGGTAATTGATTATGTTACAGATAAACCCTCATTATAGTAAACAAATATTACATATACATCCTTGTTCCTTCGTCCCTTGTTATACTAGTTTACTGTGGTAAGGGCAAGTGGTTCAGTTACTTGTGGACAGTAGATGTAATAAAGGGTAATTGATTACGGTGATAAACCCTTCATTATAGTAATAAACAAGATCTCACCATTAAATCCTTGTTCTTTCTGTCCCTGATTACATAGTGAAGGTTGTGTAAGGTCCAGTGGGTCAGTACTGTGGACAGTAAGCTGTAATAAGGCGTTATGTGATATGTTACAGGTATCCCCTCATTATAGTATAAACAATATTACATATAAATCCTTGTTACTTTCTTGTCCCGTGATACCTGAGTTACTGTGTGTAAGGTCGTGTCAGTGGTCAGTACAGTGCGACCGTAGCGTAATAAAGGTTATTGATATGGTTACATATAACCCTCAGTATAGTATAAACACTATTACCATATAAATCCTGGGTTTCCTTTCTTCCCTTGTATACATAGTTAGGGTGTGAAGTCACAGTGGTCAGTACTGGGACAGTAGTGTATAAAGGGTTAATTGATATGTTACAGGAAACCCTCATATAGTATAAACATATTACAATAAAAATCCTTGGTCCTTTTTCTGTCCCTGTATACAAGTTACTGTGTTTAAGGTCAGCGGTCAGTATGGGACAGTAGAGTAATAAAGGGGTAATGGTATGTTTACAGTAAACCCTCTTATAGAAACCCCAATAGAAAAATATTGTTTTGTTTGTTGAAAAACAATATCAATATAAATCCTTTTTCCTTTTTGGTCCCTGATACATAGCGTACGGTGTTGGAAATGGTAAGAGTGGTCATGTTACTGTGGACAGTAGATGAAGAAAGGGTAATTGATATGTTACCAGGTAGAAACCCTCATTATCGTATAAACAATATACAATAGTTAAATCCTTGTTCCGTTGGTCCATGTTATACATAGTACTGTGTGTAAGGTAGTGGTCAGTACGTGGACAGTAGATGTAAAATAAAGGGTTAATTGATATGTCAGGGATAACCCTCATTATAGTATAAACAATATTACCATTATAAATCCTTTGTTCCTTTCGGTCCCTGTAACATAGTTATGTTTGTTTTGTAAGGGTCAGTGGTCAGTTACTGGGACAGTAGGTGTATGTAATAAAGGGTTAATGGATATGTTACCAAGGTTAAACCCTCATTATAGTATAAAACAATATACATATAAAATCCTGTTCTTTCTGTCCCTGTATACATAGTTACTGTGTGTAAGGTCAGTGGGTCAGTACCGTGGACAGTAGGGGAATAAAGGGGTTAATGGATATATGTTACAGGTATAAACCCTCATTTATAGTATAAACAATATTACCATATAAAATCCTTGTGTCCTTCTGTCCATGTATACATAGTTACTGGGGTAAGGCAGTGGTCAGTACTGTGGACAGAGAGTACTAAAGGGTTAATTGATAGTTCAGGTTAAACCCTACATTATCGTATAAACTATTACCATATAAATTCCCCCCCCCCCCCACCTTGTTCCCTTTCTGTCCCTGTCTATACATAGTACTGTGTGTAGGTCTAGTGGTCAGTACTGTGGACAGTAGATGTAATAAAGGGGAATTGATATGTTACAGTTATAAAACCTATATAGTATAAACAATATTACCATATAAATCCGTGTTCCTTCGGCCCTGTATTACATAGTTATGTGGTTAAGGTCAGTGGTCAGTACTGCGGACGGTGATTGTAATAAAGGGGTTAATTGATATGTTAACAGGTATAAGCCTCATTAAATGTTAAACAATATTACCAATAATCCTGTTCTTCTGTCCCGGTAGACATAGTTAATGTGTGTCATTGTGTAAGGTCAGTGGGTCAGTACTGTGGACAGTAGATGTATATAAAGGGGTTTCATTGAACATGTGACAGGTATAACCATCATTATAGTATAAACAATATTACCATATAATCGGGTTCCTTTCTGTCCCTGGATACATTAGTGATGTGTGTAAGGCTACGTGGTCAGTTACTGTGGACAGTAGATGTAATAAAAGGGGTTATTGATAATGTTACGGTAGAACCCTCAGTATAGATAAACAAATATACCCTATAAATCCTTGTTCCTTTCTGTCCTGTATAATAGTTTCTGTGGTAAGGTCAGTGGTCAGTACTGCGGCTAGTAGGTGTAATAACGGGGTGGTGAATTGATAGGGACAGTATAACCCTATTATTAGTATAAAACAATATTACTCATATTAAATCCTTGTTCCTTCTGTCCCTGTGTATACTAGTTTACTGGTGTAAGGTCAATGGTCAGTACTGCGGACAGTAGGGGTTAATAAAAGGGGTTAATTGATTGTTACAGGTTATAACCCTAATGTATAGTTAAACAATATTAACAATAATTCCGTGCCTTTTGTCCCTGTATATATAGTTACTGTGTGTAGGTCAGGGTCAGTTATGTGGGAACAGTAGATGTAATAAGGGGTTACTTGAATAGTTAAAGGTGATAACCCTCTCATTATAGTTAAAAATCATATTCACACAATAAAATATCCGTGTCCTTTCTGTCCCTGTATACATAGCTACTGTGTGTAAGGTCAGTGGTCAGACTGCTGGACAGTAGATGAATAAAGGGTTAATTGATATGTTAAAGGATAAACCCTCATTATTAGTATATATAAACAATATGTACCATATAAATCCTTGTCCTTTTTGTCCTGTATACATAGTACTGTGTGTAAGGTCCAGCGAGGTTCAGTACTGTGGACAGTAGATGTAATAAGGGGTTAATTGATAGTTAAGGGTATAACCTCATGATTAGTATAAAAACAATATTACAATATAATCCTTGTTTCCTTTCTGTCCCTGTATACATATTACGTGTTTGTAATGGGGTCAGAGTGCGTCAGTACTGCGGGGACAGCTAGGTGGTAATAAAGGGGTTAAGTGATATGTTACAGGGATAACCCTCAGTTATAGTATAAACAAATTAGCCCATTTAAAATCTTGGTTCCTTCTGTCCCGTAACATTTAGTTACTGATGTGTAAAGGTCAACGTGGTCAGTACTGTGGACAAGTAGATGTAATAAAAGGGTTTAATTTGATGGTACAGGTATTAACCCTCATTATAGTATAAACAAATTACCCATAAATCCTTGTTCCTTTCTGTCCCTGTATACATAGTTAACTGCTGTGTAAGGTCAGTGGTCAGTACTGCGGGACAGTTGATGTAATAAAGGGTTAATTGATTATGTTAACAGGTACTAAACGCCTCATTCTAGTATAAACACATATATACATAAAATCATTGTTTCCTTCTGTCCCTGTATACATAGTTACTGGTGTAAGGTCAAGTAGGTCCGTACGGGGACGTAGGTGATAAACAGGGGTGTTGTAATGATATGTTACAGTTATAACCCTCATTATAGATAAACAATATTACCATCTAAATCCTTGTTCCTTTCTGTCCCGTGTATACATAGTTACTGTGGTAAGGTCAGTAGTCAGTACGTGGAACAGTAGATGTAATAAGGGGTAATTGATATGTTAAGGTATACCCTATTATAGTATAACAATATTACCATATAAATCCTTGTTCCTTATGTCCATGTATACATAGTGTACTTGTGTAAGGTCGACGTTGGTCTCAGTACTGTGACAGTAGCATGTAATAAAGGGAAATTGATCTGGATAGTATAACCATCTATATATAAACATATTACCATATAAATCCTTCGTTCCTTTCTGTTCACTGTAACATAGTTACTGTGTGTAAGGTCAGTGGCAGTTACTGGGACAGAGTAGGTGTAATAAGGGGTTAATTTGTGTTGATATGTTACATGGTATACCTTATAACCCTCATTTAGTATAAACAATGATTCCAGATAATCCTTGTTCCTTCTGTTCCTGTATACAAGTACGTGTGTAAGGTCATGGCCAGTATGTGGGCCACCCACATGTGCGATAATCGCCATCGGCTCTGTCCGATGCCGCTCACCCATCGGTGCCTCTTCCAATTTACTCGTGGCTCACAGCTGTTTTAAGCCCCTTTCACACTGTAGCCTAAAGGTGCCAATTCATTAGGAACTCATCATTCATTCCTGCAGTGTTCTTGGGCGACACTAGTGTAAATGTGAATCTTTACACCAAGGGGCCAGAACTGCAGGGTACCAATTATCCATCGGGAAGGGGGTGGATGCACACAGTTAATGAGGTACAGTAGAAGGCTAGACAGATTTAACAGGGGACAAACTTACTAGGAAAGTAAACAGGACAGCCAGCAGGAACACAATTAGGTCTAGACGGGGGGCAGACACACAGTTAAAGAGGAACCGCGGTAGGTAGCACATGGATGTGAGTTAGAGGAAAAGGCTAGCGAGGGGCATTACACTGTTTTGTTTCTTCTCGCCAGACTTACATCAAGCTAGATGCAACCAGACCTCGCAATAACAATGTACAAGAAGCACAAGATTGTATGAGGATATGATCCGCTGGTAGAAAATATCATAGGGGACCTCCTGCAGACACCCACCTCCACCTGGGAAAGGTAAGTGACTAACAAGCCTGCCCTGTTCCCTGACACTTTCCTGACATGGGGGGGGTTGCCAATAGGTTGTCCACACGTCACAGCCCATTGGTGCAATAGTGTCCAATGTCAGTGCCCATATGGTCGCCAATAGTGTCCACATGTCGTGCCACTGGTGTTCCACATGTTCAGGATGGTGCCAATATGTCACACATGTCAGTGCCAATAGATGGTCCACATGTCAGGCCGCCCATTGGGTGCCAATAGTGTCCACATGTCAGTGGCCTTGAGTTGGCCCATAGGTTCCCACATGTTAGTGCCATGTGAATAGTTTCACCATGTCAGTTGCCCAATTCGGTGCCAATAGTGTTCCACATGCATGTCAGTGCCCCATTCAGTGCCGCAAGAGTGAAGTTTTTCCACATGTCAGTGCAATAGTGTCAACATCATGTCGTCACAATGGTCTGTCAATGCAGTTGTCCACATGTCAGGGCCCCTTGTGACCAATAGTGTCCACATGTTCAGTGCCCAGCATAGTGTGCCACATGTCAGTGTCTCACATTGTGCCAATTAGTTGTCCACATATGGTCATGTCCATGTGCCAATAGTATGTCCACAGTGTCAGTGCCATTGGTGCCCAATAGTGTCCACATGTCAGTGCCGCTTGGTTGCCAATAGGTTCCACTGTCCAGTTGCCCATTGGTGCCATTAGATTGTCCCATGTCAGTGGCCCATTGTTGCCAATAGTGCCACAGCTATCGGTGCCCATTGGTGCCAATAGTGTCAACAAATGTCAGTGCCCATTGGCCAATAGTGGCACATCAAGTGCCAATAGTGTTTCAACAGGGTCCGTGCCATTCGTGCCAATAGTGTCCACATGTCAGGTGCCATTGGTGCCAAATAGTGTCACAAATGTCAGTGCCCATTGGTGACAAGTTTCCACATTTTTCGTCAGTGCCATTGGTGACAATCTTTGCCAAATGTCAGATTGCCCATTGGTGACAATAGTTTCAACCGTCAGTGCCCTTGTGACCTAGTTTCCAATGTCATTGCCCATTGGTGACGATGACAATAGTTTCCTAATGTCAGTGCCATTGGTGCCAGATAGGGTCCAATGTCAGCTGCCCATGGTGCCAATAGTTTCCACATGCAGTTGCCATAGGCTCCACATGTCCAGTGCCCATTGGTATCGAATAGGTTTCCACATGTCAGTGCCAAATAGTGGCCACATGCAGTGCACAATTGGCGCCTAATCAATAGTTTTCCACATGTCAGGCCCATTGGTGCCATACCGTTGCACATGTCAGTGCCCATGGTGCCAATAGTTTCACATGTCGTGCCCATTGGTGCCAATAGTTCCACGATTCAGTTGCAATAGTGGTCACAGTCAGTGCCCATTGGTTTGCCAAAAGTTTCCAAAGGGTCAGTGCCCATTGCGTGCCAAGGTTCCACATGTCAGTGCCAATAGGTCCAAGGTCAGGGACCATGGTTGCCAATATTTCCACTGTCAGTGCACAATAAGGTGTCACATTTCAGTTGCCCATTCGTGCCGAATAGTGACCACATGTCAGTTGAACATGGGGCCAATAGTGTCCACTATGTCAGTGGACCATTGTGCCAATAGTGTCCACATGTCAGTGCCAAGTGCGTGCCAATAGTTTTCCACATGTCAGTGCCATTGGTGCCAATAGTTCCACATGTCAGTTCTGCATTGGTGCCAAATTAGTTTCCACATGTCACAGTGCCCAATAGTGTCCAAATGTCAGCGCCATGGTGCCAATAGTGTCCACATCAGGGCCCATGGTTGCCAATCGTGTCCACATGTCTCAGTGCCCATTGGTGCCAATGAGTGTCACAGGTTAGTGCCCATTGGTTGCCATAGTGTCCACGGCAGTTGCCAATAGGTCCACATGTAGTGCCCATTGGGTGCCAAAAGTGTCAACATGTCAGTGCCCCATTGGATCCATTAGTTTGTCCACATGTCAGTGCCCATTGGTGCCACAATAGTGTCCACATGTCAGTGCCCATTGGTGACAATGTGTCCACATGTCAGTGCCCATTAGTGCCAATATGTTCCACATGTCAGTGCCACCTTGGTGCAATAGTTTACACCATGTCAGTGCCAAGAGTGTCCAACATGCAGTGCCCATTGGTGCCAATAGGTGTACATGTCAGTGCAAGTGGTGGCAAAGAGTTACACATTGTGCCAGTGCCCATTTGGGTCCAATAGTGTCCAAGGTCAGTGCCCATTGGTGCCAATAGTTCCACATGTCAGTGAACATTGGTTGCTACCAATAGTTTCCAAAGTGTCAGTTGGGCCCATGGTGCCAAGAGTTTCACCACATGTCAGTTGCAAATAGTGTCCAATGTTTCAGTGCACCTTGCGTTGGCACAAGTTTCCACAATGCTCACGTGCCATAGGTCCACCTGCAGTGCCCCATGGTGCCAATAGTGTCCACAGGTAAGTGGCCCATTGGTGACAATTGTGTCAACATGATCAGTGCACATTAGGTGCCAATAGTGTCCCACAGTCAGTGCATGGTGCCAAATAGTGTTCCACATGTCAGGGCCCATTGGTGCCAATAGTTTCCAAATGTCAGTGCCAATTGGTGAGTCACAGTAGTGCCAAGGTCAACAGTGTCGTGCTTTGGGCCAAATAGTTTCCACATGTCAGTGCCCATGGGGCCAATAGTGTCACATGTCAGTGGCCCATTGGTGCCAATAGTTTCCACATGTCAGGTGCCATTGGTGCCAATAGTTTCCACAATGTCAGTGCCAATAGTGTCCACATGTCAGTGCCCATTGGTGCCAATAGTTTCCAAATGTCAGGCCAGTGTGCCAATCAGTGTCCACATGGTCAGTGCCCATGGTGCCAATAGTGTCCACATGTAGTGCCAGTGGTCGCCAATAGTCCACATGTAGTGCCAATAGTGTCCACATGTCAAGTGCCATTGGTCGCCCATAGTGTGCACATGTTCAGTGCCCATTAGGTGCCAATAGTGTCCACAGTAGTGCCCATTGTGCCAATAGTGTCAATGTCAGCTGCACCATTGGTTCTGCCAATATGTGTCACATGTCAGGGCCCATTGGTGCCAATAGTGTCCACATGTCGGTCCATTGTGCCAATAGGTCCACATGTCAGTGCCCATTGAGTGCCAATAGTGTCCACATGTCAGTTGCCCATTGGTGCACATAGTGTCCACATGTCAGGGCCATTGGTTGCCAATAGTGTCCAAATGTCAGTGCCCATTGGTGCCAATAGTGTCCACATGTCAGTGCCCATGGTGACATAGTGTCCACAGTCAGTGCCCATTGGTGCACCAATAGTGTTCCACATGTCAGTGCCAAATAGTGCCACATGTCAGTGCCCATTGGGGAATAGTCCACAGTGTCAGGCCATAGGTGTCCACAATGTCAGTGCCCATTGGCATTACTGTGGAATCTACCCTGGCAGCAGTGAAACTTTTTCATGTGGGTTCATTCAACACTTTTCTTTAGGAACTTGAACGCGTAGGCGCATAGAGAGGCCGAGTACCATACTGGAAGGGAAACGATTGGAACGAAGCAGTGAATATGTACCGGGGGGCAGATATGTGAGGAGGAGGCACATAGGGTGATTTTCTTATTTTACACTTTATTTTGGTGTATTTAATATAATACTTCCTCTTTGCCTATAATGTCAAAACACTTTCTTTTAGGGTGGCTATTTATAACTACTACGTTATCGATGCCCTGACGTGTCCTCCTCTCTTACCCCACAATTTCCTGATATGTCAAACTCTCAAATCTAACAAGCACCTCATTGCCCCTCACCCATACTGCTCATCTTATATTCCCCATTTCCTCGTCAACTCTTCCTTATTACCTCTCCTTCCTCCCTCCCATCATGCTCCTCATGCTTATTCACAAATGGTCCTCTACTCCACTCTCCTTCTTACCCCTATCCTCATCCATCCCTTCTGCTCTCCATCGTCCCCCATTCCTCTCGCCAATCTTCCTTCTTACCATCTCCTCCTCCCTCCACTGCTTGCCACTTCGTCTTCCACCATTGTCTCTAGACAAATCTTCATTAGTAACACTCGACATCCGCCTCCCGTTCCTGATCCTCCTTGGCTATTCCCCGATTCATCTACTACTCTTCATTTTCACCCCCTTCCGCCGCCCATCCCATACTGCTCAGACCTTCGATGTCACCCAATGTTCGCTCGCTTCGGCACTATCCTTGCTTAACCCTCTCCTCCTGTCACTCCCTGCGGCGCTCAGCTCTGCCCCATTTCCTAGCGTCTTACTTCTTCCTTCTTACCCTTCGTCACGCCCTCCCTTACTGCTTCCTCCTCTCTTCCCCCGAGTTCCTCTACTCCACTCTTCGTAGTAACACGCGTTGTTTTGGTGGCCTCCGCCCTCCCCATCCTGATCCGCCTCTCTCCACCATTTGCTACTCTCGCCACTGCTTCCTATGTTACCCCTTTCGCCGCCTCCCTCCAGACGTTGCTCCTCCTTGCTCTGGTCACCCATCTTCCTCGCTAAACTCTTCCTTCTGACCCTATGCAACGTCGCCCTCCAATCCGAGCTCCTCCTTCTATTCACCCATTTTGCTTCTTCCACTCTGCCTTTACTCACGTCCGAAGTATGCCCTTACCAAGGAGTCGGGCGACGACAAGTAGATGGCCACCATGTATCAGTCCACGCTTCCGCTTAACCTCTCTCTCCCGCCAAGCATCTGATCCTACTGCGATGTCCCAAAGGGCATCTAGCTAATATTAAGGCATACCCATTCTCCTCCGCAATCCTTCCTTGCTCCTCCTTCTCTCTTCCCCCATTTCCTTCTTCTCATCTCCTTCGTGACCCCTCGCCTCCTCCCGCCCTGAATTGCTCGCCTCCTGCGTTCCCCCCAATTTTCCATCTCTCTACTCTTCCTTCTTACCCCTCTCCTACACCGCCATCCCTCCTGCTCCTACTGGTCTCTTCCCCATTTCCGCTTCCACTATTCCACGGCTACCCTCTCATCCCATGTCCCTGTCCTGCGGTCCGCATGAGAGCCCAAATGGCCTCTCGTCCACTGATGTTCCTTAGTACCCCTCCTTCTTCCCGCCTCATCCTGGCGCTCCTGTATATTACCCCCATTGCCTCTCATCCACCTTCCTTATTACCCCGTGCTCCTGCATTACCCGTCACATACAGGATCAACTTCTCGTCCCCATGTTCTCTCTCCACTCTTCCTTCTGACCCCTTCTCCTAATCCCTCCCATCCTGCTCCTCTTCTGCTTTCACAATCCAATGTGCGATCTCCAATTGCCTGTCTTACCCCTATCCTCCTCCCTCCCAGCCTGCTCCTACTTCTCGTTCCCCCATTTCCTCTCCCTCCATCTTCCTCTCCCCCTCTCCTACCTCCCTCCCATTCTGGTGCGCCTCCTTGCTATGTCCACAGTTCCTATCTAGACTTTATTTCCTTCTACCCCTCTCCTCATCCCTCCCTTCCTGCTCCTCATTGTCTCTTCCCCATTTCCTCTTCCCACTCTTCCTCTTACCCCGTCCTCCTCCCCCCTGCCGTGCTCATCCTTCTAGTACCACATTCCTCTATCTATCTTCCTTCTTAACCCTCTCCTCTCCCTCCACAATCCATGCTCTCTGTCTCTCCCCCATTTCCTCTCTTACACTATTCATTCTTACCCCTCTTCACTCTCCCTCCCTTCCTGCTCCTCATGCTCTTCACCAATTTCCCTCCTCCACTATTCTTCTACCCTCTAATCCTCCTCAAGATCCTGCTATCCTTAGCTTCCCCATATTACTCTCTCCACTCTTCCGTCTTACCCTCTATACTCCCTTCCATCTGCTACCTCCTTCTCTTCCCCCATTTCCTCTCTCAACTCTTCCTTATACCCCTTATCCTCCAGGAGTGGAGAGAAGAAATGGGGGAATAGAAGGAGGAGCAGGAAGGGAGGGAGGAGGAGAGGGGTAAGAAGGAAGAGTGGAGTGAGGAAATGGGGGAAGAGAAGGAGGAGCAGGATGGGAGGGAGGAGGGAAGGGAATAGATATACAGTAGGAGTTAGAAATAGCCCTAAAAGAAAGTGTTTGACATTATAGGCAAAAGGGAAGTATTATATTAAATACACCAAAATAAAGGTAAAATGAAGAAAATCACCCTATGTGCCTCCTCCCACATATCTGCCCCCCGGTACATATTCACTGTCGCTTTCCAATCGTTCCCTTCCAGGTAATGGTACTCGGCCTCTCTATGACGTCCATCAGCTTCAAGTTCCTAAAGAAAAGTGTTGAATGAACCACATGGAAAAAGTTTCACTGCTGCCAAGGGAGATTCCACAGTAATGCCAATGGGCACTGACATGTGGACACTATTGGCACCAGTGCCAAATAGTGCCACATGTCAGTGCCAATAGTGTCCACATGTCAGTGCCAATAGTGTCCCACATGTCAGTGCCAATAGTGTCCACATGTCAGTGGCCCATTGGTGCCAATAGGTCCAAAGGTCAGTGCCCATTGGTGCAATGTTGTCACAGTCAGTTGCCAATGTGTCCACAGTGTCAGTGACCTATTGGGGCCTTATACGTGTTATCCACATGTCAGTGCCCATTGGGGCCAATAGTTTCCACATGTCAGTGCCCATTGGTGCCAATAGTTTCCACATGTCAGTGCCCATTGGTGCCAATAGTTTCCACATGTCAGTGCCAAAGTGTCCACATGTCAGTGCCCATTGGTGCCAATAGTTTCCACAAGTCAGTGCCAATGGTCCAGTCAGTCCAATGGTGCCAATAGTGTCCACAGCCAGTTGCCCATGGTGCCAATAGTGTCCACATGTCAGTGCCACTTGGCCAATAGTTTCCCCATGTCAGTGCAATTGTGCCCATAGTTTCCACATGTCGTGCCAATGGGTCCACATGTCAGTGCCCATTGGTGGCCAATAGTTTTCCACATGTAGTGCCAATAGTGCACATGTCAGTGCCCATTGTTGCCAATAGTGTCCACATGTCGTGCCCATTGGTTGCCAATAGTGTCACATGTCAGTGCCCATTGGTGCCAATAGTGTCCACATGTCAGTGTGCCCATTGGTGCCAAATAGTGTCCAAATGTCAGTGGCCATTGTGCCAATAGTGTCACATGTCAGTGCCATGGTGCCACTAGTGTCCACATGTCAGTGCCCATTGGTGCCACAGTGTCCACATGTCAGTGCCCATTGGTGCACAATAGTGTTTTTTCCACAGGTCAGTGCCCTATGCCATAGTGCCCACATGTCAGTGCCCATTGCCAATGGGCACTGACATGTGGACACTATTGGCACTGACATGTGGACACTATTGGCACCAATGGGCACTGACATGTGGACACTATTGGCACTGACATGTGGACACTATTGATTGGCACTGACATGTGGACACTATTGGCACCAATGGGCACTGACATGTGGACACTATTGGCACCAATGGGCACTGACATGTGGACACTATTGGCACTGACATGTGGACACTATTGGCACTGACATGTGGACACTATTG